>JAGDQP010066530.1:0-11267 GCA_022664845.1 Lepisma saccharinum | reverse complement strand
ATTTTTTTCCACTCCATATTCAAATATTTCCACTCCAATTCCAATTCTTATATTCAAAATATTTTATTTTGTCCATCATGTACAAGCAAATTACAATTTATTTTCCTCCCTTCACTGCTAGAAAGGGCTGAGGTAGCTCAGTAACAGAGCTCCCACCTCTTGTACTTGGAGTCCTTGGTTCGATCCCAGCTCATGCCATGTGGGTTTTATGGTTGACAAACATCATGTTCGTGGGTTTTCTCGAGGGTATCTCGTTTCCTCCAACTTTCTTCATTCAACCAATTCTCCCATCACCCAATGCGGTCTATGCCGTAGTTACGTAAAGGCCTTCAACAAAATTCAAATTCAATTAATTGCTACAAATTTATCTATGAAGTCCTCAACGTTCTTCATATTTTATCTGCCCACATTAAAAGGGTAAGATAAAGAAATCTGTCTTGGGTTTCTCTTTACATGCTCTTAAATAAGAAATAACTAACTTACGTAATGGCCTTTTATAGGTGGCAAGGGAAGCTGAAATGTGGTGCAACATTACTTATGCCGCAATGCACAGATTGTAGAAAACGACCCCATCTCCATATTGCACGATGAAATCGAGAAAGCCTTCAGTCTATAATTTTTTTCAGTACGAGTCGAGAGCCACGTTCTGCAATCCAAACTTTCTTCATAAAGCTACTGCCCATGAATATTCATTCCCAGCTGTAGCATTCACCCAAACTTCTTCACTTGTTCTTAAAACGCTATTGTCAATACCAATTCACAATGCGTTAACGTGTAGAGGGAATCCGAACTTCGAATCGGCCTCTTGTAACAGCGAACCTTTCGTCCATATACACTTGAAAACCTCAAGTGA
Organism: Lepisma saccharinum; assembly: GCA_022664845.1. Taxonomy (NCBI): domain Eukaryota; kingdom Metazoa; phylum Arthropoda; class Insecta; order Zygentoma; family Lepismatidae; genus Lepisma; species Lepisma saccharinum. The sequence goes on along the minus strand of JAGDQP010066530.1, from coordinate 10,414 downwards.
TTCCTTCAGGCTTTCTCCATTCCTTGTCTTGTGGGTAATCGGCTCTCTTGAGCTCTCCCCGAGATTCTTTCGTCTTTGTCGGCTCTCAACCTCAACATTCAAGTTTTTTACAGACAGCGAATTCATCGTCAAGTAGATTCTCTTTCGGCGTAAAACTAATTTCTGAAATATTAAAAATTTAGAGCAGCAACACGAAAGTTCATTTCAGGCTCTTTCGAACTCGGTCAATTTAAATGAAAACTTTGTTCCAAAGGTAGAACTGTGAACTTGTAGGGTAGAACCTGCCCAGCAAGTCAGGCGACGGCGTCATTTGGTCGGCGAAAGTCGGACCAACGCCGGCTGCCGACGTACGGCCCAGTGTTGGGTTTTGGAAATCAAAATGCCGACGCGTAGTCAGGAAGTTGTCGCTCTCCCACCTCGTTCACCCTGCGATAAATTAATTGTTTTGATGACGTATGGTTGTAGGAAAGTAACTAACTTTTATTATAGCTTGTCATTTATTCCATTTTTTCACATTCAATTACTGTTGAAATTTTCTTCACTTGTCAGTGACCGGATTCGAACCGGCCATCTTCTGATCGATTATAGTGTATGATGGTGCGCCGCTTTAACCACTACTCCACAGAGGCTCCTGTACTAACGTTCTCGTCAATCAGATACTTCTGGAAGTTAGATATGGAATGCAGTAACACAGACACTATATTCATTACAGAATTGCGTTAATCCCGGAAGTGTGGATGTTTTTTTCTACATTACACAGAATTTTTCGAAAGCAAATCATCATAGAAAATGCAACTACAACAGAACCCAAATTTATGCAACAGGTTTACTCTGTCACTTTTTCTAGATTCAGATGATCATCAAAATATCGTGATTATACTACTATTATCACCTGTAACTCGATCAGGGTTTCCACCAGGATTTTCAATTTGGGGGGGGTAAAGTCAAAATTGGGAGGGTGTAAGTAAAGGTTTGTACGGTTTCTATACATTTTTCAGAGCAAAGATTTTTAAGTTGGGGGTGTTGTCGAGACTTTCGGGGTAAACACCCCCACAGGGGGTATGGCAAAATCACTGAACTAGGTGTTTCCCAGTATGCATGAATTTATTTTTTTATTTAGCCGTTCATTAGTAACGCGAAATATCACTGCATTTGTTGTGTTGATAATGCTGTAATGCAATATTTATTAATGTGCTACGAACAGCATGGTGCCAATACAGCAGTAGGTTATACAAGATACATATAGATATATAAATAGATATACAGGTAAACAAGAAGTTGTTAAATATAGAAGTCTGATAGCAATACAATTATTTTACATAATATTTGTTGATGAAACTTTTGAAAAAACACAATCTGTCAGAATCAGTCAATAATTTATGATGCTTTGTTCTGTACAAGAGAACAGCTAATTCAAAATTGCCCGTCTATGTTCTAAAATTGAATTTTATTTATGACTTTTAGACTTTTAATGCTTAGGCCGGAATAGGGAAGGGAAAGGATTCGGGAAGGTGGCGGCCAGGGCCTATGCTGAAGGTGCCATCCCAGCATTTGTCTGGTGCGACTGAGGAAAACCCAGGAAAAAACCTTACTCAGGATGGCCGACCCCTGGGATTGAACGCAGGACCTCCCGAATGATACGCCAATGCTGAGCTACAGAGGCTTGCTCAATATTCTACAGATTAAAATTTGCGTCAGTACTCGTAACCTTTTGAGAATAAGGTAGTTTGCATTTATAACATAATATCCTGAATAGGCAATAATAATAATCTCTATAATATATAAACAGAAGTCGTGAGTCGTGACTGACTCACATATCAACGTCCAGGCCAAATGATTTAAGGTAGAAACTTTAAATTTATGGCTGAACTGGCTTTAACTAACTTCACTGATGTTCGGTAAGAAGCAAAACAAGGGCTTATTTCTAAAGTAGAAATAAAAAAAGAAGGTCATTTATTATCTTTAAAAAGAGAAAAAAGGTGCTGACCTGAGGTGGGAACTAACCGGATACTCTTAGAATAGCTCTTCAGTGCTTTATCCGCTAGACCATACGGACCGATACTCGAAGACGGCTTCCGAGTCGAGTGACGCTGCGAACAACAGCTAGTAATAATAATTAATTATAAGTTCCTGATCCCACATAGAGGCACCTTTGCTTTTAACAAATGTAAAGCACGTTTCCTCTTTTCATAGTTTACTACAAGCACAATACATTTATACTCAACATCCAATCGAAGGCGATCCCTAAAATATCCAAGTTTCGACATTTCATTTCATAATTGTGAATTAGAAAATACAAAATGGATACAAAAGCAAAATCAGCACCACTCCAGCTGAGCTGAGATGCGTCGAATAGGTTCTCCTTTCTATATTATAGACCTATCGGCAGAATTCTTTTGCAACGGCATACCGATGCTTTAGTTAGGTAAATTCCAGATTAAAACGATCGGAAAATGGACGGACCTCCAACCTTTTCCCGACCGCCAGGAAGTGGGTGGGACCGCGCTTATTTCCCGACCATCAGAAATACACGGGTCCCCGCTCTATTCTCGACCATCAGGAAATGGGCGGGAAGACGCCTTTTCCCGATCTAAGGTAATGTACGGAGTCCCATCTTTCCCACCATCAAGTGCTGGGAATTGGTCGGGGTTTCGTCTCTATGCCGACAAGTCAGAGATCGACGGCGGCCAGGAAATGGCTCGATGACCAAACGCCACTTTGGGCTGCACGCGGATCATCCCCCATCTACTTCCCGACTACTAGTCTGGGTTCTGTCTATCCCGACGCCGGCCCGAACTAAATCCCCGACCATTTGCCGTCTTGGTCGGCATTTGGCTTGCTGGATGCGTAATTTCTTTCTTCCCTGTTCTCGTTCTCACCATCTGTCATCGACTAAAGAAGCAGAAATATATATCTCCTCAATGTACTTGCTGATAGTCTTCGCAGCTCCCACGCTTGTACTCCACCTATTGCGAATCCGAATTTGAAGGGGAAAAAAAACGTCATTTTTCAGTTTTTCGTAACACTATTATGAACAAGCGGGCGAAGAAATCGTAGATGGGTTCTAATGGTCTAAAAAACCCTCACCATCAATAGATCCTCTTTTCCTCCATGTACACCAAATCAGCTGAGTGATTAATTGTCACAATTGACAAACATTGTCAGGTTATTTGTCAATTAATTCTGGAACTAACACTACTTCTGTATCCTGCCATCACAGTAGCAATACCTAAGACTGAGACTGACATACCCTTATGTCGACATCGGCAGGCAATCTCCGGATACTTCTACTTTATTTCAATGAAGTCAAGGAAAAAACATTTAACGCGAACTGTTCTTTCCCTCGAAATCAACCTCCCACATACCTCCTTACTTCATATATCTGTTCTCGGTGTGCCTCATCAGGTCTCTTCAAACTTGATTCCACGTGTGCTTTTCAGTAATTTCTTCCGAATGTTTGATACAATTAGGTAGATGAATTCGTTCTCACTCTTGGCGAAGGAAAAAATTCTTGATTTGGATTCTCTGTCGGAACCAAGTTTTCTTTCAACAGAAGTTTGTTAACAAAACAGGTAGCAGTTTTATTAAGACCAGGAAATTTCCTACATGGGAGTCATCGCACCTCTTGAGTGATTTCTTGTGTTTTCAGAGATAGGTTTTGAATCACTAAGAATTTCACACAATGAAGGACTCTGTGCAAGATTACGATGTGGTGATATTGTGGTTCGAATTTTCATCAAAAGTTGTGCATTGGTACCAAATAAAGCCATGCCAAATATGGCCGTCCTAAAACAATATTTAACCGGGCACCGGAACCCCTAAAGGGCCCAATTGTTTTTGGCTAGCAAAAGCTGTAGAATGTTATATTATGTTTGCTAGCCGAAACACAGCCAGATCAAAAAATATCTAGCCGGGCCCCGGAGCCCGCGAAAATTTTAACTTGAAAACGGCCAAAAACGCTTGACGGCCAAGAAGGGCCACATTTGATATGGCTAAATTTCGTATCAATGCACAACTTTTCATAACTGCTCAACCCCCAAAATGTGAAAACTGGTATTATATTTTTTATTACTTGTTTTGCAAACACAAATGGGCCCTTAGGGGTCCAGGGGGCCGGTTAAATATTGTTTTAGGACGGCCATATTTGGCATGGCTTTATTTGGTTCCAATGCACAACTTTTAATGACAACTGGAACCCCAATATTTCAGATAAAAAAAATCGGCCCATCCTAGTGCATAGTTTTCGTACAAAAGGTCTATTTTGGACCATGGTATGCTCCGTATCTAGAAAACGGTAACTCCTATCAAAAAATACGCGTATTTTATCCTAACTTGTCGGAAATACTTTATCGTTATGGATCTAGAGTACCACCCTGGCAAATGAATATAAATTACTGGTATTTGGGAACATAAGGCTTTGGGAAAGATATACAGGTCAAAACAGAATGATTGACCGGAGAATGGAGGAGATTTCATAAGGAAGAATTCCACAGACTGTAAGATTCATTTAATGCTGTAAGAATAATGAAATCAAGACGGCTAAAGTAGGCGGGTCATGTAGTTCGAATGGAGGGAAATGAAGATTATATTATATCGTGATTAGGAGCCGGAGGGAAAGAGGTCGTTGGAAAGACCGAGACGTCGCTCGAAGGATAATATTAGAAGGGATCTTCGAGATGTAGGTGTGGGTAATGAAAAATGGCTTGATGTTGCCCATGACAGAATCCAGTGATGAAGGTTTGTTAGTGCGGCAATGAAATTGCGAGTTCTGTAATTCATAGGATTAACTAGTTAGGTTCTCTCTTTTTGGCTTAGGATAGGTATATGGTGTGTATGGGTACAAATATAAAGTTCAAACAACTTTGCAACATTAATGTTCCCCCTCCCCAACAGAACCCCTTTAACTAAGCCCCTGACTAGACCTAGGAAGGTGTTTGATGTGTCGTTGCAAAGATATCGCTGAGACTAGTTCAAATCTGTATAGACCACCAGAATAAAGGGTAGGGCCCGGAGATTCAAGAGGGGGGAATTTTTACTGAAGAACTACTAGTCACTAGACCTAGGAAGGTGCTTGAGGTGTCGTTGGAAATGTTTCCCTGCATTTTTTCTAATTAAACATTATCCAAATAGGATATTCACTGCTGAAGCCTGGCGGTAGCATACATGCACTGCCTCTCGACTGAGCTCCGGCTCACTTGTTTTTTTTTTCATAAAATGATCATGCAAAAGGACCCTCGCTATTCTGGTAATTCTTGGGCCCCAATCGTGTTATTTCTGTCCTCAGCGAGTGAGGTGATAACTGTCGAATTTAAGAAGTCCAGTGTCACGCTGTTTAATACTTTCGGGTTCAAATTCATCACCATTTTCACTTCTATCTGATTCTTCTGTCGAGTTTTACACCAACAACATACTCGACTAATTTGACTTCTTCCTGTGATTCATTTAAGCTTGATCCCCCATCGTAATTCAACATAGCAAGTTGAGACACATCAGGTGTGTGAAAGTACGTGACTTTCTGACTTCGGGCTCTTCAGATAAGCTTCAAAAAGACTTCCCGGACTTTTCAACTTCAACTTTCGTCTCTTCTACTCTTTAGCTCATTTTACTTGTTACGTTTCATTGATGTTACGTAAGTTTCTAAATTTAAAATAGACTCCTATTTAATTTAATACACTTCACTTCAAAAAACTTCACAACGTTTGTTTGAAGCTAATCGCTATATTCAAAACAATAGACATCCTTCTTTGTCTGTTCCAAATCGTTACGTGGCGAGACTGCACTTGGAAAATATATTTTTATAATATATTAAGGAAGCTTACATAATATTCACGAACATAAAATGAGACGTAAAAGGACGGAGTCTTATTGAAATTTCTCCTTCATTGGAAGCCTTTGAAATGGAAAAGAACGGAAATAATCAGCTGGAAAGAGACAGTGAGTAATGAGGAAGCGTTGATGATAATAGGAGCGAGACGGACTATACAATAAGAAAGAAAAAACTGGTTAGGACATTGGTTGCTCAGATATTGTATACAAAGGTTTATTATTTAAGGTATTGAAGAAGATAAAATAGAAAGAAGAAGAATTCAACTCCTTGACAGTATTAAGGAAAATAAATCTTAGGGTAAGGCAAAAAAGAAAGTGACAATATTCAGATGAATACTGTCATCTGAGGGCTTAACGCGCTTTGAAAAGCCTATCATTTCGTTTTAGAATAAGGAAAAGTGAGTTTTAGTTTACTTTTACAGAAACTTTGGTAGCACAATTCCATTTCCTTTCTCGGGTAGAACGGTTTAGGTCTAACCTTTCAAGGTTCAAATACAGCTGGAAATAGATAATATTGTTTTTACTTGTACGTGGTTTCAGCTCGCCAGGTTAAATAGTAAACAATAAACTTTTCCTATTTTCCCAATATTCTTTTAACAAAAAAAGAAATGAAAAATAGTGAAACTTATTATTTAATTCTCTTTGTTTCGTGGCAAAGTTACTATGAATTGGTACTTGCGAGTGGATACAAGTGACGACAGTCATTCTGAGTGAGATATTTCCCTGGTTCAGACTCCACGAAAATACTCGGATGGTACCCAGCAAGCCAAATGTCGATCCCGACCGCGGCCCGACCAACAGAAAGTAGTCGGGGGAAGATCGGCGCGATCCATAAGTGGCGTTTGGTCTTCGGACCATTTTCCTGGCCAAAACCAGCCCGCCGCGCCGAAAATACCTTTCCCCTTCCTTCAGTCAAGGTGCAGTAAAGATATAAGTGCATATATTAAAAAAATGCGACGCAGAAATTTTGTGGTGTTGTAACCAAGTTAAAAACAAAGGTATAAATCCCAATATGAGGTAATTTTCTCTCTACTTGCTTTGTTTTAAGCACCAACGGGTGCTTGTAGCCGAGTAAATATAGTGTAAAAATACCGTACGGGAAGACTGTAACCCAAGTTGAAAGCGGAGAGACAATTTATTTATATTTGTCTTCACTTACGTGCTAGCGTCTATTAACAGACGAGTACATATTATAGTGAAAAGTAGGTTGTAGGCTAACCAGATTGAAAACAACCCGATAAATCAAGTGTTTGAACCCAAATCTGAAGTCAGTTTCTACCTGGTTTTCTCGACGCGCTAACCTGCATAACAGATGGATAGAGTGAAATTAAGAGATGAAAAATGAACATTTGCGGGGGCGATGTCCCCTAAAATCAATACTGAAGTTAACGGGAAAATGTAGAGTACTTTAGATTACCATCCACAAATGAACGCTAAAAACCTAAACAAAACGTTTAAAAAAAAGACCTCAGCTGGTCATCGATCCTTGTCTCTTCAACAATCCAGACAGTCGTCACAAGTGGACTAAAAAACTGGGCTCTTATACTAAATACGTACCTGTTGAAACGATACTAGCTCTGATAATTTCCATAGTAATGCACGCAAAGTAAAACGGACGGTTCAATATTACATACGTCATTTATTACCATATGGCATGACCCGTTGACTCGTAACATTTACAATTCCTGGCTTTTTTTTAAACTGTGGAGAACATATGTGTCTTTTTGTGTGTCCACTTGCTCGTGACGAATTTTGTTTTGCCAACATCGGTTTGAACTAAGAAGCATATTACTGAGAAGTTTTAGAGCTTGTAAGTACAGTTCTTCCTACATCATTTTCAATATATATGATTCGAAACACATAGTATATTTCAATTATGATAAATCGATTACCTCTAGAATAAGATAAGAAGTTGCCTAGATTAACATATTAAAATTATTACTTTCTTTAAAAAAAATACATTAGCATAATTTATACTTTCATGTTTGTGTTTAAGTTATATTAGGTAATTATGAAAATGTGAGATGTTATTCTTTTTTGAAACGTATTGATTTTTAATATATTTCTCGGCTGTGTCCTCACTGGGTCATTATTGAAGAAAATATATTAAAAGAAATGTGAAAGCATTTTTAAGCAGGCTTTTCTATTATTCCGAAGAAATAAATTATTTGACTCATGGGTTAGCTGAAGACAGTTTTGCATTTTTATATCTATTAACGCATAAATAGTATTCATTCCATGTCTTTTGTTTTACGTCAAACAGAAATTTTCCTCGCAAAGTTCCAGTTAATTGGTCGAATTACTCCACTGCTCATTAGTGCCGGATCTAGAAATTTCCCTACAGGAGGCAAAGTTAAATTTTGCCGCCCTTTCGACTACCCCTCTTGCCGTCCTTTCCATCCCTTTTTTAGCCAAGCATTACGATCAGCCGACGCGACGGCCACAACATTGTCTCGGGTCACGTAGTGCAGTGATTCCGCCAGACCCCCCAGTGAGGGGTGTTTACCCGCCAAAGTCTCGACAGCACGCCCAACTTAAAAACTTTTCCTGTGAAAAATCGACAGAAACCGTACAAAACTTCACTTACACCCTCCCAATTTTGACTTTACACCCCCCCAAACTGAAAATCCTGGTGGAAACCCTGACATAGTGTACATTTGTTATCTTCTCTGAAGCCTGTCGTTGCTTCGCTATTACTAAGTCTATTAAGGCAGTAGATCTGCCTATCTGACTTGAATCGCGGTTTTGAATTTTAGAGATGAAGGTGGGTTGTATGGAATAACATAAAAATGTCAGCGCGCCGGTATTGAAATTTTGAACACGATTAGGCCAATTTCAATTTAATAGATGATTTTACTTCCTTTTTTAGGATTTTTAAAATTTTTTAGCTGTTTCCCGCCCTGGGCGCTTGCCCCCTTCGCCCCCCCCTTCCCCGTTAGATCCGGCACTGCTGCTCATTAAAAATGCTGGGAAATTTCACAGAATTAGTATCTTAATTACTCTTTCCTTATACAGTAAGGAGAAGAGTCGGTCAGTTTTCAAATTTATATTTGATTCATATTTTTTGTAATAAAATCTCATGACCAAAGTGTATTAATTTGGCGAAGGACTAAGATGCACTTCTTCGCCGTTGCGGAGAAAATCGGCTTTGAAATGTTCGGTGTACACTGAAAAAAAAAATAGCTGTGTTAATTCAACACAATTCGGTGTCCCAGCGTGACTACCACTTTTTGTGTGTAAAATGAACACAGCACCCGGTGTTGATTTCGGTACTGGGAGAAAAAATGTTGCGGCTGCAGTGAGATTTGAATGTGTGCTGTTTAGTGAGAAGTCGAGCGTCTTACCGACTTTTTTTTAAATCTCGTTTATTTAACTTTCATAGTACATTGTGTTTATTTATACGATTGGGACCATTTCGTTTATCTTTCTTAACCTACTTACGGACAACACAGTTAAAATCACATCCATGCCCAAGGCGGGATTCGAACCCACGATCCTGGTGTCGCTAGACGCACTAGCCCGCAGGACCAACCGGATCGGCAACTTGGTTAAATCGTAAGACAGAAAAGGTAGTAGATTCACACGATATTTAGTGAACAACATTTGAATTAAACGACTGCACTATAGATGTAAACAGTGTATGGGATAAAATATATGTTGTAAAACAAACTAAGTTACTTGCACAACTTATCCCATGGTTTAATCATTCTTATTTGTCAAATGGGAACCAGAATTCCCATTCATCGAGAATATTCCATTTCTATGAAAGCACGCAAGATGGCGACAGGCAAACACTTGAGCAGCATCACTGATTTCTTAACATGTCAAATGCTGCGCTTGCTTTCATAGAAATGCGACGTATTCTCAACGAATGGGAGTTATAATCCCTAATTGAACAATGGAAAAGTGATTAAAATATGGCATAAGTCGTTAGAGTAACTTTGTTTGGGTTTGGGCTTCACGAACATTTTTTTTTTATCATCTATGTAGCTTGAATGTAGTAATCTTTCTGTCTGATTACTTAACCAAGTGGAAAGACGCTCGACTTCTACCTGAGTAACCCATGTTCAAATCTCGCTTCAGCCGAACTTTTTTTCTCCCAGTACCGAAATCAACACCATATGTTCTGTTGATTTAACATAAAATGTGGTAGTCACGCTGGGACACCGCATTGTGTTGAATTAGCACAGCTATTTTTTTACTGTGTAGATCATATTGAGTTTTCTTTTTATGTATTAAAATATTTATACTTACAAGCGAGCATATTGAAGGGACAGAAAAAAATTAGGCCTATATATATATTTTCCTCTGTCATAATTGAGCATCCATTTATAAACGGGTCCTTGTCCATTTTTTAAAATTGAGATATTAACATTGTTGAGTTCATTTTCTAATACATTAGTAAGATTTTGCAATTCCAAACCGTCTTCAAAACCATTTAATTATCTTAAGAAATTAAAAGACATGATGATAATTAACAGTAAGAGTTGTACATATTTTTATCTTTTTCAATGTCCTTTTGCAAGAAGGTAAAATATTGATAAATTAATACTACTCCAACTTTAAAAGATATTCATAGCTGCACATT
>JAGDQP010066529.1:0-11267 GCA_022664845.1 Lepisma saccharinum | reverse complement strand
AATTTCTTTCATATCGTATCTGCCCCAAACACCATTCATCACAATAGTAGAAAGTTTTGGGTGTCCCTTACCTCAAGCCCCCAGTTATCAGTGTTACTAACCTATTTTAAAATTCAACTTATAGAAATGTCTTTATTATGTTATGGGTACTAAGAATGGGATTCATACGATTACTTGTGTATTTGACGTGCTTTTAGAACTAGTAGAAGATCTATAATGACTTTGACACGATAGAAGCTTGAATTCCTTATTGCTTACAAAATTTGTGAATCTGCTCAATAGATGGCATTACTGTAATTACAGCTGAAAAGGATTGCCATTGGTTCAAGATATTTATCGTTTTGGCATTGTAAGAAAAGGTACAGAAATGTGTTATTATTTTTATAATGAAGCGAAATAACGATATAAATCTGTAAACATTTTATGTCAAGTTTATAGTAATAAGATCTAAATAACTATATTAAATATTATATCATATTAAGTAATGTAAAAGAGCAAGTAAGTAAGCTCCGAACAGAACGAATACTTTTAACTTTCAAAATTCGTATTAAAAGCATCTACCTTCTTACCAGTGTTTCTATCACTATGATTATGCCTGAGTGCAAACTCGGGGACGTTATCTTCAAGCCAAGAATAGCTCCGTTGTCATGCAGCACACAAGTCCACAACTGAAGCATCTTGATTAAATTATTACCAAGACGAAGTTTCCCTATGCGAAGTCAAGAACATGTGAAAAAGGTTGGATAATACCGGGCAAGATTATTTAAAGCTTAGCTTAAGCTCGAAGGTTATTTTTGTAAGAAATTAAATCGAGGTAGCTGATATTGAGCTCGACAGAAGTTGCGTTCTTTGGTAAACTTGATTTTTATGTGGGTCATTCTAGTAACTTTGGACTTCGACCCGTCACGATTCGCCCTTTAGCTCTTAAAATCCACACCCATGCCCCTGCCGGGACTCGAACCCGGGACCTTCGAGCCGATGGCCTACCGCCGCAGACCGCTCGGCCACCCGGCCAGCATAGAAGTTGCGTTCTATTCCAAAAAAGGAGAGAGGGACGTAGCAGTGTATACAAATCTACATTGATTTACACTCAATTTTGCTTACATGTGTATTAGGTACTGAGACAGGTCATAGAGGCACAACATGCGCCGTAGTTGTCAGTGTTGCCAACTAATAAAAATCAATTGCTTCCACATTGTTGAACGTATCAGCACCAAAGTTGGTGTTTACGTACTGGGACACATCATAGAGGTACTTCAGGTCCCACAGTGGACAGTGTTGCCTATCAGTTTTAAAATTTAAATATTTAAAATTCATCCTATACAGTTCGACGTATCCGCGCCAAACTTTGAGTATACATATTCCACACAATCGAAACATACTGCGGTTGTTCCTATACCCAAGCATCCAGTTGCCAGCGTTGCCACCCTATTTTAAAATTAGCTTTTTCAAATGCTCCCTATACTGTTACATGCCGATAATTATTACCTCACTTCCAAAAAAGCGCGGGCGGAGCTGCAAGACGTGGCTATGTTATGGTATAATTTGAAATAATACTTCTCAGAGTCCTATTGCAACAGACTCATTAGACTCTTTTTTTTAATGTTTGATGACGTGGAACTAGACGTGGATAAAGTATAGACTAACTGATGAAATGTTGACTAAATTTGAGCTGTGCAAAGAGTGCTTTTACATAACAGTTAAGAATGAGATCATCGAGAAAGTAAACAAATTTGATTACTTAGGAGCAAATGCAACAAGCACAAACGAGGTCACGGAAAAAATATCTCTTAGCATTGGGCAACGCATGTTTCTCTTCAGTCCAGAAATTCCTAACCTCGCGAATAATATTAAGAAAGTTGAAATTGAAAATATACAAAATCAGCATGGATATTCTGCCTGTTATACTTTACGGCTGCAAAAGTTATAGTATGACCCTAGCAGATGAACATAAATTACGTGTGTTTAAAAAAAAGGTTTTGAGAAAGATATACGGACCGAAATGGGACGAGATGACTGGAGAATTGAGAAGACTGCATAATGAAGAGCTCCTCAGGCTGTACGACTCACCCGATGTTTTAAGAATAATGAAATCACGGCGACTAAGGTGGGCAGGCTATATACCTCGGATGGGGGGGGGGGGGACGAAGATTATACTTGAATTTATTTTTAAGGTCTTTAGGCAATTTTGGCTCAGGTCAAATGGATAATGATGGGATGAATTGGTGGAATGAAGAAAGTGAGGAAACAGAAACACCCCGAGAAACCCCGCGCGCACGGTGTTTGTCCACCACACGAAGGTTATATTCCATCTTACAAAACTAGGGTGAAAAAGATCGTTGGGAAGAACGAGACGTCGTTGGGAGAGGTAGGTGTTCGTGTAGAGCAATATTAGAATGGATCTTCGAGAGGTAGGTGTTGTTATGAAAACTGGCTTGATCTTGCTCCGGATGTCTATGGCAAACGTTTGTTACTGCGGCGATGAACTTGCAAGTTCTCTAAGCCATAGAGTAAGTAAGCAAGTAAAGGGTGCTTTTAATATATATAATATACGTTGTTTTAAACTATGTGTTAGCAACTACGTAGAGTTTCTAAACCATGAGAAATTCCAGTAACTTCTGTCTTTACACAAGAGAAACATCAATATTTTATTATGGTCACCACTGAGTCTTCGTCAATCAAAGATTTATCACGTAATATGTAAAGTGAAGGGATTAAGATTTGATAAAAATGATATTGGAAATACAAAGAAAATCCAAAGTACTGGTACTGGCGAAATACGGATGTAAAATGCTACTTGAGTATGTGCTTGTATGGAAGTCTGTTTTCTTCTTTTTTCACTTCTACACTAATAAGTAAAGTAAAAGTGAGTGTGAGTGTCAGAATAGTGATGGCAGCATTGCGAAGGTGCTTAACTATCCCGGAAGCGATGTTTCATGCTTCGATAACACGAAGTGCGGGAGGATCACCCGCCTCCCGACATGTGCTGTGAGGTCTTGCATCGCATGTACTAAGGGACCATAATAGTCGGCTGCCGTCCGACATTTATAGCCGAGTATTTCACAGTTAGAAGTGCTGCCGGGGTCTGAGTTTTCGGTGAGACGAGATGTAATTACCTAATACGGGAATGGGGAGATGAAGGGACGAATTCTGGTTCTTTTCGATGCCCCCTCCCCTTTCTATCTCATAGGGTTATAAGCCAGATCTATCGGAACTAATCAATAAGTTCTTGCTCTTCAGCACAAGGGATCTGTAACGTCATCTTTGTCTTGTCTCTCCATGGAAGTATACTCAGATTCAACAAAATGGTTAATGGAAGAAATTTCAGTCCGAAAGTTTCAATAACTTAGCTAATACATGCGTCAAGCACAACAGATTGAAAATATATTATTAAGTTCAGTGTAAAGCAACTACCTCTAACGCATGTTGGTAGCACTATCTCCGTATGTCTATAATGTATTATTTTCCGTTGCAGAATATTGCAGTTTCATTTACAAATTCAGGCCTAGAGAGTTCAAATTTTCAGAGAAGATACTATTTTAAGAGTTCTATGGGTACTGATTTTCTTATTTTTTTTGTTCATTGTTTAAATTGCTGGATTGTTGTAGTGAATAACCAAATGTATAACAATGAAGACGTGACTAGTTCACACTAGAGTTACACCAGAATAGTGGGCTGATACCCGAATTTAAATCAGGTTCACTTCTGCTCCCTCTCCATATTTCTGTATGGTCACTTGCCATTTAAAATTCAAACTTTCTGGAAATTAGAAATTTCAATTAGATCTATTCATCTCTGTTGTAAATTTCAAACAATTAAAGAAAATTATAACGATATGATTAGAGATGCATTAAATATAACTTTTGAGTTGATTGTGGCCTAGAAAGAGCAGCGGCTGAGATTGATCCGAGTACGGACATACCTAGATGTACAGAGGAAACACACATATCAAGAATAACCTTACAATTTTAGTAGGTGATCGCAATAATATCTAAGAAAATTCTTACTTTTTTATTCATAAATTTGTTTTATTGAAACCTATTTGATACTTTGTAAATCATAACATCATAGCCCAGATCTTTCAACTTTTCACCGCTAACTTAAATATTCTTAATAGATAAAACTAAATTAGATATGGATATACCGCTCCTTTTCACTCAGCTGGACTTACACTCACTGTGTTCACTCTCAATAAATAGATGTTCCTGCAGATGCTTGAAACTTGAGTCAGATGTATCTAACCTTGTTACTAGTCTCAGCGCAGTTTAGTTTATTGCTTTCAAATTCAAACCTACTGCGAAATTCTTCGTAAACTCGAAAGAAAGGGCATGAGAAGTAATTGACTTTGTGGTACATTGAATAAATAAGGTAAAGCTATTTTCGTTTGTTTTCAGATGGTTCGACCGTATAGGAAACAGGATAGTTTCAATACATACTCTGATGTTGAGATTTGCAAATCTTGTACTTAAGCGTTTAGTCAATGGCAGAAGATGTTCTTGATTATGAATTTGTGTAAAAAGTTTTGGTGCTCTATTTTTATGGGGGTTTCAGCTATCATGGGGGTTATTGTTGATTACGTTATACCTATTAATAATTCGTTTAGATACACGCGTGGGTTAGCTAACATGCAGGAAAAGCAAAGTTTGTATAATTTCGGTGTTACTCTTTCAGATTAGCATTGACCATATGACAGCAACATATTATTTCCATGATTATAACAAGAATTGTTTAATATACGTATATTCTCCATAGACATATCACCACCACGGCTGTACAGTTGCTACTATGATAAAGATACACTAACTTACATAATGATAGGATGATTCTAAGAATAGAAATAATAATTTTCTTTGTTATTTAAATATATCTGACACGGTATTAAAATTCGTTTCTTCTCTAATAATGTCATTATATGACATTCCACGTTTTCCAATCATTTATTTAGTAAATAATCTCAGTTTTTTTCTATAATCATAAAATATGATCCACGTTTAATTGCACGAACAACAATAGTTATAAATTTGGAACCATAGATAAAGAATAATATAGATAGCACACTACCACGTATTTGATATGTCCCTCGTTTCTAAACTTTCTATCGATTCTAGATTAATAATCTTTTAATATACTCCATAACTTTTATTCATTTTCTGCCTACTTTTTAATTCTCACATTCAGAGTTTAGATCACAGTCCCTTTCTTTCGTTAGTGCACTATCTATATTAATTAAAGAGGAAAGGGATACGTAATAGTAATGCCCTTAATACAAATACAGTTCTGGCATCAAATATGTTTTAAATAGGGATAACTCAGAAAATATCCGTCAATATAGCTGGCATACTTCAGTATAAGTAAGGAAAGTTATATAAGTTTTATCATCCTTTAGAAGTACAGAATTTATTTTTTGTTACACGTTTTGTATTTAGTTTTTTAAGAGTTATTCTTCAATTTTGTTTTATTTCTTGTTTTACTTAGTTTGTTTGCATTGTTATTGCACATCATTTGATTTGATGAGCTTGTCTGCTTCTAAGGAAGGCTATAAGAATTCCACTACCTTTTTTTGTTCTAAGGATTCCTAACGGATTTGAAGCGGGTTCCTTGTATACAGAAAAGGAGTATTCTAAGCATTCCGGCAACCGTAACCCTGTTTCTTATAAACTATTTTTGATTGTTTTGATCAGAGTCTCATTTTTCAAAAATGTATTAACCTTACTCATATTAGTAAGTCATAATTTCTCATTGTTATTTCTCCATACAGTAGAAATTTTGTAAATTTTTGGAATAGTTTTCTCTTACTTGATGTGGTCCGCAGTGGCTCAGTGGTAGAGTGCTCAGTTCTGGTGATTAGGGTCTTTGGTTCGATGCTAGCTCATGTCATGTGGACTTTGTGGAGGATAAACAACGTGCGCATGGTTTTCCTGGGGAGGGTTCCCGTTTCCTCCCACTTTCTTCATTCCACCAATTCACCCATTTGACCTGAGCCAAAGTTGCCTAAAGGCCTTAAAATTAATTTCAAATTCTTACTTGATGTATTATGTAGTTCCCTATCACACAAAAAGGTTTTCTTTATAAGCGGTCAATGTCCCAAAATTAGTTTGCAATTTTTGAAATGTGAAGACGTAGCAAATATCGTATTTAGTAACTATAATAAGTGTATGTACGCACGACCGCGTTAGTGAGTATGCGAATAAGTGTGTATACATGTATATGTATATAGCCGATATGTCTTCATTAAAAAGTCTGCTAGTGCAGGATTTTAGTTGGAGAGTACTAATGAAGGTTTTTCACCATAGACTTGGAAAAGACAAGATTTTTCCCCTTTTTAATTAGAAAGAGAAGCTGGACGCAACTTTTATTGATTTATCGATTTCATATGTACGTGAACATGTAGCATATATATATCTGGAGAATCTTCTGGTATCTAATTAGTAAGAGCCTGGTTGATCATCTAGTTTTGGTGAGGCTAAAAATAAACTGAGAGTTGTCATTAGAAAATACGTTAGAAAGCGTGACGGCTGTTCATTCGGTGTGTATTGGAAAAGAAAAATTAAAGGCAGCCTCATTGGAAGTCATGCATTGTATTTGGGCATATAGAGTTGTGATTATTCAGAACATCACGTATTGAAATAGGTTACCCTGATTAAGAGCTGCTGCTACATGCAGATATTGTCTCGTAACTTCATTCCTAACGTGCAGTAACTGCTTAGTTCCGATTATACATCACAAAAACATACATGAAAGTTGTGTATGCATGATTGAGATATAGGAAAAGAGAGCAAAACATGACGAAGAAAAGAATGAAAATACCTTTGGAAGTTGTAGAATTCAGTGGTTTTGGTAACCTAACTGGGAGAGAACACTTCTCAGATTGCCTGTAAAATACAGTAGATTTGCATATGTTTATTTTGCAAGTCCCGCGTAGAAGATTTTTCGACTTCATCATTTGAATTATACTTATATACCCGGTAGAATAGTATTTGACAATATGAGATCTTTTCTGAGACCCTTGTGGTCATTTCCATTTACTACAATATAACGCTCCTTGAGCAATAAAAGGATCCATCAAATTAATTTCGGTGGTTTTGACCATTCCATTTTTTTTATTAATAGGCTCCTCAGACTCTGTCATTCAAGTCTTTTACTAGTTTATATTTCAGCGAAACACATCTTTCGTAGAAACCGACTTTATATTAGATATAATCTCGAATTTGCGTCTTTATTGACTACACACATTTCAAAGTAAACAGTAAGTTTTTTGTTGTGTATCTTCCAGCCCATAGTCCCTCAGTACGTTTCCCTAGCTTTCTTTTCTCACTATTCTACGCTATTGTCTTTTTAAAACTAATATTGAACTCTCTTTACAGTAACTGAAGACTTGAGATCGTCTCGTAAATAAGGAAGGTAAAAGTAGCGCCTAGGCCTTTTCTCAATACTATCTTGTAATTCGTCGGAAGAAAGCGACCGAACCCTGGAAAACCTCAGTGAGGACGGCCGGCAGCAGTACCCATTGTCGATTGATAGGTTGCTCCAAAAGTCAGGGTTTACCCAAAAACTTGGGAAAGAAAAAAAAAAAAAAAAAAAAGAATACAACGAAAATATATTGATTCGAATACGAAGCAGCTGGTGGAAACGGCAGTGGATGGAGAAATAAATAAAATACAATGCTAACCCAATAATAGAAGAAAAGGATAACGCTTGATCAACGTCTGTATGAAGCGTTGTTAGGGATCTGTTTGTAAATGAGTTCGTAGACTTTAAGTTGTGTTAAACATGTAATTATTAAAATGGATTGCAATAATACGTTGACGGCTGCAAAAGTAATGTTCTAAAGTGTAAGTTCAAAGGATTTTAAATAAACGCCGAGAACTACAAAGGTACTTGTAGGTTTGGCATGAATAACAGTATTGGTTTTAAGAATATAATATATTGTGTATCTTTCAGCGGTAGAAGATATATTGTTGCAAGTCTACATACAGTATTTAGACATACATAATGAAACTCTTCATTAGATGTCGTTTATTTAGTAAAATCTAAGGTTAGTCTGAATATGGATTATAATCCAGCTTGACTTCCGTGTTCAAACATACCTATCATACCTGAAGTAAATTGAACACGATGGGGATGCTATTTAGATCCTTTTCATAAACATATGGGGTACATGTTTACTTCTCTATCATTTCACCATTACTACAGAAACCTGGGAGTAACACAGAGAGGAACAACTCATTTTTTTAAAATAGAAGCGTGGTACAGCAGGTATGTTTTTAAAGAACGGACCACATCTAACACGATTCAAGAAAAATAATGTTTCATTATTCCTAAGAATGGGAGAAAGATATATCATTATCTCAGCTAATATTGATACATGAAATAATAAATACTATTGTCATGAAGTTTGGAATTAGGAGCCCGAACAAGACAAATGAAATTAAAATGCGTGAAATAATAATAAATATATCATTGTTGATAATAATTTGTGGTGTCCCATTTGCGAATTGCTCTGATCTCTCCTTCTCCATTGTCAGATAAAATAAGCAGCGCTCGAACCTCTCCCGCTTGAATGCTTACTAGTACTTGAACGATCCCTAAGTACACTAAGAATGTAAAGTAAACAACCATCAAATTCTTAGTTCTGTTCAAAGATTGACTATTACAGCGTGTTTATGAACTTCACAGACAAACTTCTGGAGGTGATTCTTCTGGAAGTGTTCCTCTGACAATTTTTCAAAATCTGCATAATTTCGGAGCTACAGGCTGCCGAAAGCATGGGAAAACGAACTTTAGATCTTCATATTTCTAACACCACGAACAGTAGAAGTGATGTGGTATGGCACGTCAAAGACTAAATCTGAACTATCCAAAAATGTACATTTCAAAATTGCGTAATGGGCGCACAAGGGATTCTCCAAAGGATTTAGGGCATTTCCAGAAATTCTCTGAAGTGAAGATGGGACGAAATGACAATGAGTGGGATGGTTTTCCACTAGGAAACAAAAATTGGTATATGCCATGTCGATATATATCAAGTAGGGTCCATATGCCGAACGATTTTCTATAAAAATGCGTGGCTGCATATCAAGCAGGAATAAGAATTACATAATTTCATCGAACGTTTTATTTATTTGTTATCAAAAGGATTGAATATCATTGCCCTATGAGATGCTGGGAATGATGTATGCCAT
Source organism: Lepisma saccharinum (assembly GCA_022664845.1). Lineage (NCBI taxonomy): Eukaryota > Metazoa > Arthropoda > Insecta > Zygentoma > Lepismatidae > Lepisma > Lepisma saccharinum. The sequence goes on along the minus strand of JAGDQP010066529.1, from coordinate 2,085 downwards.
CTTTACTCACACGGCAAGTCGTTTAATTCATCCTCATTTCGATTTAACTCCAGAAATATTCCGAAATCCCCTACTTCCTTTGGGGAATCTCTTGCGTTTCATTGCAAAATTTTGAAATATGCATTTTCGTATAGAGCAGGTTTAAAGTTGTTGAGGGTACTATGCCGCATCAGCTCTGCTGTTCGTGGTGTTATAAATATGAAGCTTCAGAGTTCATTTTCTCACGCTTTCGGCAATCTGTAGCTCCGAAACTATGAACATTTTGAAAATTTATCAGAGAAACTTTTGGCTTGTTTTCATCGAATATACAGTAGAACTCGGTTCGACATCGTAGGGACCTGAAAAATAGTGTTGTTATAACCGAGTGTCGTTGTAACCGAGTTTTATGCTATCAATTGAGTAAGATGGAATATGATGCAGAACAAACTTAATTAGGCCTAGTTTAGATTCTATTCACTTGAAAACCTGGCATTAGCAGTGCAAGTCGATATACAACATAAAGCACAGTACTCTATTAAAGTTCAGCCGTGTAGGATAGTAAAAGATGCCATAACATAAAATAGAGTACTGTATTAAATTCCACGGAACAGTAAAATTAATTTGACTAAATTCACGACAAAAATCATCTTTTCATCTTCCATTCTCAAATTCACGTATAGCTTCAACTGTTTCTTCCAAAGTTTAAGCTTTTCCTTTTTCTAGCTATACTGAACCTTTAAACTAGTGAAGGTATTACTACTACTGATCATCCGAGGGTGACAATGGTGTGTGGAGCTTCCCTGTAACAGTTTCCGAAGGTCATTGACAGAAGGGGGAGGGTAAAGAAACTTTGGACACAGCCTCGAGTCCTCAAAGTCAAGCAGCAATAGATTTGAAAAACACTATTCCTTATTTTTTGCCTATGTCTTTGTTTCCAGCGCCCCTCTCTCCCCCGTACCCAGGTACTGATAGTGAAATCTAACAGTGCTGTTTGAAAATAAAAAGGAATGGCCTGTAAAGGAGAGAGAAGGGGAATAATAAAGTTCATTTCTTTCATTTGAAGTTTGGCAATATGATTTTCCTTTCTTCCGCAGCTGAACAATGGGTCGGAAATTATGATTTAAGACTGAAGTGATTTGTCTTTTAGATCAGAAATCTTGAAAAAAAAATAGCCCAAAGAGACGAGATAAACAGGTTTTTGGAAAACCATACCCTAAACTGATGTTTAAAGTGACGTTATATGCAAAGTTGACGCATTTGTGTTTGTCGCTTTAAGCGAAGTAAAGAAACACATTCCTTATGAGGAATATGTTGATACTACAGAAAGCATGATGCTATAGGCGAGGTGTCGCTATAACCGATGTCGTTATAAACGAGTTACACTGTACATTTAATACTATCCGAGTCCTGGAAGATTATGGGAAAGAATGTAAAAGTCTTCCGACCACAATAGACGGATATGTATATTGTATATAATTGTATTGAATATGTAGTATGCACTCCGTAACACTAACATAAATTTAATATTATCCGAGTCTCGGAAGATTACTAAGAAATGTGAAAGGCTTTCGACTCTAATTATACGTACTATAAACTCCGTAACACGAATATGTTTCCTTCTCCATAGTGCTGTTACCGCCCATACAATTCATTTTATCTTCATCTTCCGAATATTCTTTTAAATACTATAAGAATCTTGGAAGATTAGGGATAAAATGTAAAATAGACAATTAATGTTTTGTTCCGAGAGTAAAATTGGAGGACTTATTGCTACAGTAAATTTTGTTTTACAAATTATTGTAATGTATTTGTTTAGAGATAATGATCCTTAAGCTAAAGTGAATTGACCTTCGAAGTGTTGTGAGAGATTCATTTTCAACAAAATAAAATGCAAATAACAGTAATTGTTCATAGCATCTGCAACAATGTTCTTCGTTATCTAACAATACTATCATTTACTATGCGCTGTCTTAGGGGGGTAAGAAAATTGCCTTCCTGTATAGAAGCTTCTTAGAAAAGAAGGGGCATCTAAGAAGGATACACTATGAACCGTCGAGAATAATATCTCAATTCTCCAGAGTTCCATTGTACGAAGAATGAATATTA
>JAGDQP010066528.1:0-11267 GCA_022664845.1 Lepisma saccharinum | reverse complement strand
CAAGAACATTAGATCGCTATGGAATCGTCCAAAGTACGTTAGTAACTTTCAACAGAAGAGAGAAAAAATATTTTTACTCGTTAATTCTTGTTTTTCCGTGGAATTATCTATGAAAAGTAAACAGAGAAGAGTATGTGCTCACCCGTTATATAAATTGTTATATGCCGTATGACAGCAAATGAAACTTGTGAATTGGTGTGAGAAGCTGCAAGGCAGCTCACGTGCAGGAAGGGTATCAGGTTTTGTTCTCCAGGGTTAAATCATTTTAACGAGTTGTCTATAGACAAGTGAAAGAATATTGCTCTTGGAGTTTTTCTTCTGAAAACAAGTATTTGAATATATTTTCTGTGATATTTCTTTATATGAGCCAAAAGTAGTGAAGAATATCGCATAAGTGAAAATGTATATTGACACAGTGAGTAGTTGGGTGACAACTAGGGGTAACGTCAGCATGTTTCCAATGTAGTATTTAATTCGTTGTTGTGTGCTCTTGGAGACATGTTCTAAAATTAGTGCACAACACATGAGAAATAATATATATTGAGAAGGAAGTGAGTGATAAAAACTTCAACAATATCCAATAAACCTAGTGTGACAAACCGCAAGCCATATATCATTGCAGCTATGGTGATGTTACAAATTCATATGAAGACGTTACTTTATTTACATCAATATAACTGTTTCTTGGGAAGTCCCGTGTGTTGAGTCATCGTGATGTAGGTGGAGCATACAGCGTTGGGAGCAGGATTACTGTTTGGAAGTCAGGAGTTTTGAGCGACGGCACGTTGAAACAAAACATGACCAGCATCATTGATAGCAGGCAGTAATAGAGGCTTGATGTTATGGACCCGAGGTCGCTTTTAGCCCTAATCATCTTGAGAAGAAGTTTCCAGTCCAGGAATTATAAACGTCGGATCATTGAACCATAGCACAACAAGGAAGCAGTATACAGGGCTTATTGCTACGTTGTACATGGTTTGACTTGACACCACCAAAACGAAAAATGGGTGGAATGCCTCATATATGGGAGGAGTAACAAAGGTGTTAATAAATTGTGAAAGCAAGTTAAGAAAACGAATTGAAATATCGACGATAAAAACGTAAATAAATGAAAAAAATAAGCTTTAAGGATATAGCGAGGAGAGCGAATTATCTGTCAACGTACGCGATACAACGTTGTAATGAAGCATCAGTCCGGGCAGAATAAAGAGAAAGGAAAACAGATTAACATTTCGTATCTCTCTAAGTTTGAGTAATGTCTTGTTCGGTAAAAGGAAACAACGATAGAACCTAAGGATCACAAATTTTCGTCTAATCGCTTGATCCACATGGCAGGCACAGCGGCGATAAAAAAGTTTTTTTCATTCTGCGCAGGTGCTGGACTGAAAACGAAAAATAGCCAAATAATCATGCGAATTGTCTACGAGGCTTCCTTCGGTACAGGGAAACACGAAGTACTAAAATTCTTGGACACTTCCTTGGAATGTTGATGTTCGTCAAATAGAAATGGACTTATGATGTACTTGGAAGTAAGGAAGTCAATCCTATTGCAAAGATAAGAAAGTATAGCAATTAATATTAGTAGTAGTAGTAGTGGTGGTGGTGGTAAAACTTTGATAAGCTTTATTTTTGTATGAGTCAGCCTAGTAACTTTGGACTTTGGCCGGTCATGATTCGCAGTTAGCTGTTCTAATCCACACCCTTTCCACTGCCGGGACTTGAACTCAGGGTCTTCGAGCTGATGGGCTATCGCCGCAGACCGGTAGTCCACCGGGGTGGTATGTAGTTGTGGTTTTGGTAGGTTAGCTACTGTGTGCGTTTATTATAACAAAGGAATTAAACGTGGGACTACTGACCAAAAACGACATATATTAGTATATGTCGATAGTTGAACCTGTCACCAACTGCACTGTCCACTGTCTGCATAGTACCTCTAGTACGGTGTTGAAGGATGTCCTTACTTGTCTTCAGGTACAGTTGAAACATGGTCCACAGGTCGGCTGCTGGATTGGAACGTGAAGCATTGTTTCAACCTCGTGAAGCGTTACTTTAACCATTCATCTACAGAGACATCCACTGAGAAAAATATATGGAACAACCCAAAAATGGAAAATAATAACATAGATACATTTTTATTACAGAATGGTTGTAATAAGGCAGCATCGATACTCTTTCCGTATCGCTTGTTTCTTTTCCATTATAAAGATTTTTTTCGAGAAAAAGAAAGTTCACCATGGTATAATACCAACACGGAAAATATAATCACAAAACAAAACTATTTATGTACCAGGAATACTGACATCTTCCCTAGTTTGAAGATGGAATCAAAAAAGCATGACTATAACGTTATCGCATACAACTCGAATTATATATTACAAGCACATACGCATCTAAAGGTTACAATTAGTCAGCACCCGCTCCCTCCTATCCTATAAAACAGACCATAAACAAAAAACACCCCAACTGGTGTCAGCTTGCAATATCGATACCCTAGTGAGCTCTACGTAACGATACTGGATTGGTCGGTTTTTGTAAATAGATAGACGGTAGATTAATAATTTAACCTCGATCGCCCACTTAGTTTTAATTTAGTTTTGACGCATGTTTTAGCTGTGCGATCGGTTCTGTTACCTGAGTCTTAATGTAAGGGTGATTTTCAGGAATACTTGTGTTGCTTGCGAGTAGATAATTCAAACACATGGCTTATTACGTGAACTACGTGTTATACACGCTTTAATTGGCTTTTCACCAAAATCGCTAGCAAAGCAACCAAGGAAAGCAACCCTTATGCATGTACTGGACTGTGCTTATAATAATAGTAAATGCGGTAAATAATAAATAACTGAACACTAAATAAAGATGGTGCACAATGGAAACACCAAGAGAATGTGTAGCAATGGTGAACAATTTAACCAATAGGTACGGTCAGTAGAAATAGGCACCAAAGATGGAGAAAGGGTACTGGCAAAGGGGGTATGGGAAGATAACTTGCGGTACCTACGGTGAAGATATCCACGCACGTAGAGTCATAGGGATATATGCCCGCGAGGAGTTGAAGACGTACCAGTGAGTCAACACACAATGGTGGACTTCGAACTAGCAGATGAACGAGCGCTTGTAGTTGAAGCTGAGGCAGCGGAATAAAAGGCGGTAGAACTACAATTCACCCCGACAAATGGAGTACATCTTCATAAAGCAGCCAACGCCATAGAGGCCGCAATGACCGTCATCCGCTACTTCAAATGTTCTGAAGGATGGGTGGATATAGGGTTTTACTAATCTCTGAGTGCTTCGCTATCCGAGCTTATGATCCGGTTACATTTACCTACTTCCGAGCCAGCGTGACCATCTGTGTACAGGATTTCTCAGTGGGAACTGGGTTGTATATAGTGAAGAAGAAGTCAACTGTACGTTTATCCAGTATAAAATAGATATTATGAAGAATCCGAGAACGCTGGAGGAACTATTTAAAATCCACGTAGACGCTGCGTTTATGAAAAAAAATATGAGATGGGGCCTACGTCGAATCGTCAACAACGAAGTTGACAAACTGAAAGATATATTCCTGGGAAAATCCACACGAGAGGAATACGGGGGTAACGACCCGCCGTCCGCCAGCAAGCAGTCATCATAAAGTACCACAACCCACTCCGCCACGCACCTTCATAGGAGAAATCAGTGTGTGCTACGTACGTAAGGAATGGCTTTCTTTGACGTTGTGCGCGGAGTAGTGCCCACATGGGTGATTAAAAGTTAAAAACTTCGGTGATACTGGAAGTGATAGTATAGCAGGATGAGTCAAGGCAGCGAGTTGTGAGAAGACGATAGCTGCTCCAAGAGTGATTTTATGGAGGTAGTGAACCAACTTGAGCAAACGCAAGGCTGCTGTGCTGCAGGAAGGTGTGTGTAAATGAAAGCGAAGAACAGTGCGGGGAGAAACAATCCGGCATACCAATACAATGCACGACACCCGTTCGCTATCCGTGTCAATGTCGATCGAACATAATCGAGCAGCTGTGTTTCCGTTATGCCATTGAACACTGGAAGTGTGCAGCGGTGCCATTAATATATTTCGGATGTGTGGATGACATTGGGAATCAATGAGGCCACGTGCGCCTAACAGAGACGGAGGAGGTGTTGAATAGCCGCACTTGGACAGCTGCATTTACTCCTATCAATCTGCTCCAAATCTACCAATTGTTCCGAGACTAGCACCCAAACACCAGACCATGAACTTTCATAATATTTGAGTGCGGGCTTTGAAACCTGATGTAGATTAAAGTGGAGGATGTGCGACAAGTACTGCTCCGGAAAGATATTGAGCCGAACCATAAATCAGTGGTGTGTGCGGACAAAGTATAGTGTGATGATAATGATCCGTAGACAACGTATTGAGTGCGATTCACGCAAAATCTATTAGCAAGTAAAACAGGGTGACGTGGGCGTGTACCCCAAACAGATAGGACGCTGAACAATAATATATAAATATACAAACGTAAATAGTAAAACATAGAAATTTGCTACAACTGTGTGTGTGTGTGTTTTGATGGCTATCAATATAAATTGATATATCGAAACAGTATAAAGACAGCGCACTATGGACAGTGATATAATATAGCGGTAAATGTATGCATAGTGGTTACCGATATTAAAGATAGACATAGTAGTTCATACGCGGTGTGCGTGTATTGCTTACCAGTGGGGGAATGTGGTATCCAACAGGATGATTGCAAATACGTAAGGTAAAGCAAACACCTAAACAACATCAAATCACGTCACCTTTAATGAAAAATGGTCAGTAGCAGTGGTATTAATAGTAGCGGAACCATGCACAATACGAATTCAGATGGCAGCAACCAACAATTTTCATGAACACGATTAAAAGTAGTACTAGTAGGATTAAATATAAGAGTGAACTTTACGCTCTACACTCACTGGTAAATAAGATGAGCAGGTGTTGCCATCTGAAATGGGGAAACAGTACTAGTTGTACACTATCACTAAACAATGGAAACAGTAGTAGTTTATGTAGTCTACGATATCCGTTTTGGCAATGTTCAAAGGTCGGCAACCAGTTTTGGTGGCCGTATCAGACAGACGGGCAGTGGGTGGGGATGATGACCGTAATTACAAGCTTCTATATTTTTTGCATGAATGATATGTCCAATCGAGTACTATACCGACCTACCACTTGTGCATAAAGGAACGGCTATTACGTCAAAACCAAAAGCTGCTAATGCTACACCATACACAAGCATCAGCCTGCTACAGGAAATGAGCGGTTGCCAATAAATGTATTTAGTATAGTAGTGTCTGAGGTATTGGCGCAAATACCTTTCGTTGGCAATTACTTTGCTCCACGCAGTGAGCCCGTAGTAGTAGGAGTAATAATACACCACCGTTGTCAGGAATATCTAGGTGACTGTTAAACACGATCCAACACGACTAGCGAGCGTTGGTGTAGAGCATGATCGAGATGGCGTTGGTGTAGCATTGCAAATATATTTGTATTATTAGTTGAAGAGTGGCAGCGTTGAGCTTGACACGTGACTGTACACACATACAAACAATGGTTGCGGAGTTGGTAAGTATGTACAAGGTTTTGAAAATAGTTTACAGTTGGCACCGGTAACGAAACTAAAAGCAGATTCATGCCAATGCCATATTTCTATTTGTGTACACTCAGGTCTAATACCACGGATGCTGCACATTGATAAGACAAAAAAACGATTGTCAACGTGGTTGCGTCCAAAATGATAGTAATAAGATGGCCCCTGTAGTGTTTACATAAATACAACCATTTGTAACTGAGGTTGTATAGTACATACAAGGTTTCGAGAACAGTGTAGAGTTGAAAATGACAACAAAACCCAAGGCAGACTTCATAGCAATGCATTATTTGTATGTGTGCACACTCAGTTCCACGACCGTGGATCCTGCACAATGGTAAGACAGCAAACCGTTTCTCAACGTGGTAAGACGAAAATGATAATAATAAAATGCTGCTTGTTGTGTTTACACACATATTACCAATGGGTACCAGTAGTATAGTACATAGGACATATTCACAAAAAAAAAGGTTACCCGCGGGCATGGTAAAAAGCAAAGCCTCCACAGCAATAGATTAGTTGAGTGGGTATACACAGACAGGGTGCCACCTACGTCTTTGGAGGGCGGTAAAATTTCACATTTTTCGGCATATTGGGAATTAAAGATAAAACATTGATAATAATAATGGTGTGATATGAATTAATACTCATCCTCGTGTTTAAACGGTAGTGGTCACACACAGAAACGATGCTGGGGGAGGTGGCATACCCGGTTGGAAAGCAGGCTAGAGCAGGTGATGGAATAAAGACCAACATCACAGAGGTAGTATAAAGAAAGTCCCTATAGCAATGCATGCTATTGTGAACGACCGAAAATGCTGTTTGTTTGGGTAATGTATTCTGATTTTAACCTGAATTTAGGAAGACCTAATGCCATGTGAACGTCTTTCTCGAGGTCCACAAAGAATATCTGGAACATCTATGAAATGAAACGTTGAAGTATTAGCGAGAGGTTTTATGTTGTGGTCGTTCTTCGTAGCTCATTGAAAGCATTTTAAAGATGGTAGAGCGGTAAGATACAGTTAATGCAAAATTTGGCTCATTCTGAGAGCTCATTTCGGATATTAGTTCTAAAGGCAGGGATCTGAATTGTGAGAACCTTTCGGCCTGAAATAATAATTTAAGGAATTATATTTTTCACTAACACGTTTTAGCAACGATGGTCAAAAGAGCAATTTCACGTGTATTATTCAATTTAAATCAAATTGATATAATGTTGTAGAATAAAGTTTGCCTAATCCATGTCAAAGTACCAATTGTTATAACATAGAATTCTTTCCACATTCATACCTGAATGATAGATGAAGTGAAAAACTAATGGAGCCTCTCAACCCCCAAGTTCAGTTTGGCTGCAATAGTAAGACTGGCTGGCTGGTTGCGACTGTCTCTAAGCTGACTGGGTTGAGACTGGGCTGGAGCAAGATTTTCAGAGGTCTCTTATACTGTTTTACACTGTTATGCGAGGTCATGCAAGATGTTACTTTGACATGCCTTAGGAAAAGCTTCCTCGCAATATTGAGGACACGGAGTCGTTCTCTCCCTCTCAATCTGTTCTAGGGTGAATAACACTTGTATGTCTGATCCAATGGATTGCTTTGCATTGTGCAACTGAAGCAATGCTTCTCTTGCTCATCCTTATAAAACATGGCGACTCATTTTATTATTGCTTCCAAACGCAATTTTACCTAAAAAATATAAAAATTGTAAATTTTGAATTATTTCAATGATTTTAAATAAAATTATTAATTTAACTAATTTTAACACTATAAGCGCCTCAGGAATTAACATTTTTCACTGGGACTTAGAGAAAAGTAAAGATTGTTCGTGTTCGGAAATAATTCGGAAAGTTCAAATAACTGTGGTGATACGCAATAAATGTAATACTATTCGCATTATAAATTGTTCACTATCCATGGTCACTGGATTACATACGACACAAATTCGAAGAAAATAAGGTGAAGTGAAAGTTTTTAAGAGTTTATGGTGAGAGTTCACAATTTCGTTAGTCAAAGTATTGCGGTAATTGTTCAAATTCAAAAGTCTAGTTCAAAAGTGAAGTGAAAGTCGTCGAAGTGGTGTAGAAAAACGTTCAAAGATGTGAGAAAGTTCTATTGGGACGCACTGGATGGAATTAATTAATATATTCGAAGAATAATAATATCGGAACACAACATTGTGGTTTAGTGACACAAATTCGAGTACAATTTAAAGAATATTTGGTAAGTATTACACTGCTGCTATTTCAAATTAAAGTCATAGTTTATATTGTTCGTAGAATTTGTAATGTATATTCAGTGCAATATCCAATGGCAAATGTAAATAAAAGTATTGAAGTCATTTTCCAAAACAGAATTTTACATTAATAACAGTCACTTGAAGACTATATTTGAGATAGACGAAGAATACTATCGTATCTGAAGAATAAACACTTGTTGTACACTTTCAGGGTCGAAAATAGATCACTGGGGTCACTTTGGGAGTATTGAAGATTTCCTAAAGGACACTTGAAGTTCTGGAATATTGTTGGGGATAATCAAACGGTGTCGAAAATTGTCTAAAAGGGATGTTGGAAGATCTCGATGCTCTACGCTGAATTTCTTGATTGAAGGTCAAATTTGATTGAAGTGCAGAGTTAATAGAAGTTCGAAAGTTCTCTAATGTTGTTAAATTTCGATAGAAATTTGTGGCAAACTCGTTCAAAATTTGAAGTTCGGTGTCGAACTTGTTGTAACTTTTCAAATAAATTCAAGACTTTAGCTCATGGAATGTAAAATCGAATTAAATACTGCTTTGAGACTTAAATAAAAGAAGGGTTTGTTCCAAATTTTGAAGAAAAACAATTGAAAAGGTAGAGGAAATATAAAGTCAAAAAGTAGAAATGAAGTTACTGGGAATTGCCTAAGTTGAACTAGAGTGCATAATTCTACATTAAATGTCAATAGTTTACTAAATAGGTTGGCCTGAGTCATAACTACCTAAAGGCCTTAAATAAAAATCAGGTTAAAATGAGAATAAATGTGGTTATATATCTGCGATTATATTGCTATAAAATGAAAAATAAACCAGAATACAGTATATTGGTTATATATTGGCTATATGTGTTTCAAAATACAAGTTGAAAATAGAAGAAAATAGAACAAAAAAAACTAAAGTTTAATAATCTAAAGAAGATAATTACTAACACTAAAATCAAAATAGAAAAGAAAGCATGAATATGGAATACTAGTTGCTTACATAAGTACTACTGACATGGTTCAGGTAAAATTAAAATTGAAAACAAATACTAAAGTTAAAATCTAAAATATAACTACTAACTAAAGTTGTCTATTTTTCAAACATGTTTCATTTGGTCATAATCAGGCGATACTTTTAGTATTTCTCCAAGGATCAGATCCGGGTGATTCAATATCAAGTACTTGAATCTGAAATACAAGTCATAGTCGTTGTAGTTGGGAGTGATGTGGGTTGCATATGGAAAGGATTGATGTTATTTTTTCATTGATGTTAAACGCAATTGGCATGCATTGATGGGAAAATATAAGAACTAAAAGTTTGAATTAAAATCGTTAAAATGTGGCTAGAAGAATTATAAAGGTTCGAAATTATACAAATTAAAGGCAGTTATAAGTCAAATAAAGATTGTCATGAAGTTATAGTTTCTGAGTGAAGATATCAAAGACGATACAAGAAATACTTATCCTCTGTTTTCCTTTGAAAGAGAAATTTATAACGAAAGTAAAATAAAAGAATAAACCAATTATAAGATTTGTCCGCTTATTAATTAAAATTAGAATAACTAATTTCTAACAAAAGAAAGAATCGGCTACTATTCGGGCAACTTCCGATCGAGATAAGCACAATCGGTCTGGTCCTAGCACAATATTTCGGTGACTAGCGTCTAAATCAACTTAAATTAGCGACCATAATGAAATATGCACCAGCTAGTCATTCCTTCTTTTATTTGAAAAACTACTAGGCTATTTATTGTAATTTCCCATTGATTGTTGGTTGCTTCTAGCATAAAATTCTAGGATTCAATTTTAGTACAAAATTGTATTATTATTTTTTAGTATTTATTATCATTGTTTACAAGATCAGGAGTATATACATTATGTACAATATTATAATTATTAGTATAAGAATAAAAGAAACGGACGGTTTAATTTGTAGTAGAAAATCTTAAGAAAGCAGGTGAACCAAAAGTTGTTGTTGGTTTATCATTGCACTGTACTAAACTAGGTTAATTTGCAACGGGCCCTGAGAGTGTATTATTACGAGTCGTTACACAGTTTTTGCCTTTCGCGCATAACAGTAGTAAAACTTGTGGCATTAAATTATTTGCGTTATTCAAACTATTGCATTAATTTGTAAAATAAGAATATATGAACAGTATTATTTATATTATAATAAAAAGAGACGATTTTAATAGTAAGAAAGGAAGAAAATATTGCGGTAATCTACGTGGACTTGTTGTCAAGCGAGAATCAATATACTACGAGAATGCAAGGGAAAGAAGGAGTTAGTGGGTGGTTTCGTTGACGAAAACAATAACGTCATACAAGATTATCTTTGTAGAGGATAAATGATGACTGTAGTCCGTTCGCATACAACGAACCAAATCACTGTTGCGATGCTAAGGAAACAAAATGAAGATGTCGGAATCTCATGCAACAATAATCCTATTTAAAATGGCGGTTTGAAAATGTTAATAGGGATTCACTTTTCCTCAAGTATAAAGTAGGAAAGTAGATAAATTCTTCGCGTACGAAATATTCCTAATTTTGATAAAAAGTTGTCATTTTTTTCGTTAATGCTGGGATAGTATTTTATGAAAATAAAATGGAATTGTACTAAAACTCTGGGCATTTTGCCTATAACATAACATGTTTGAGGGATGAAAATTAATAGCTAGCAATGAATTGAGTATCAAGAGTAGGGATTACAGGACTTCAATATATTTTTCCAGAAGTATTAAAAGTAGGGTTGTGAAACAAAATGGGTTTTTCTTTAGGAAAAAGATGTGTAATATACTTCACGTTGAGAATATTTGTGTCATTTAGATTCTAAAAGAAAGAAAATGTAGCTAAAATGTAAAAGAAGTGTGACAATTTTGTAAAAAATAAAAGGTTCAAAATTTGATGGGTTTTACAGAATAAAGTATAAAATTATTGTCATGCTGAATAAGAGATGGAATATTTCATGATCTTGTTGCACAAAATTACTTAAAAGTTCACCTTCGGTAAAACATTTTTCCGGATTGCGCTCTATCGAACGGAATATTAGCAATGACAATATTTGATTTTAATTCTACGCATGCACTGTCATGTTTTATCTAGATCTTACAGAAGTGGCACAAATTATGCTGTTAAATTTTAAACATGACTACAATTTCATTCTTTAATTATTATAATTTTTTTTAATTTATAGTTTTATTTTCCTATTTTTACCGTTGAGATGTTGTTATATTAAGTCGTCGAATATCTTACATACTAAATTCGCTCCACGTCCTAAGCTACATGGGGTTCTAAAACTAAATGCACAAAACAATTTTCAATATTTTTTACCTTACATACTAAAATCGTCGTTGAATATATTGGGTGCCTAAGAATGCAATGGAACATAAATCGCATTGTCCCAAACATATAACGTTACGTTAAA
>JAGDQP010066527.1:0-11268 GCA_022664845.1 Lepisma saccharinum | reverse complement strand
ACCCTAAGCATGAGCAAAATAAGATTTAAGGCGGAAGAGCATGCCAAACAAAATCACACATGCGAATATAAATTAGTTTATCAAATATAAACAACAAAACCAACATTCGGTGTTGGAAGAATAATACACATGGGAAAATTAAATACAGAATACAAGATCATCAATATTAATAAATTGTTGCCTTAGGACAACTCTAAATAATTTTGAAATCCATTATGGAAGGGTGAAAATATCTGAACGAAAGTTTCACTCTTTCTCTTTGTCACTTTGGATTATTTCGTATTTTTTAGAGTCAAAGAGTGCGTGTGTGTTTGTGTTTATTGAAGCATCTTGAATATAGAAGTTTTTCTGTTCCTTCCTTACTCTGTCTCTTCGTTTCCGCACCAGGTTCAGGTTAATAATAATAAGCTGTTTACTTATTGCTTCCAATGCACTTACCTATCGTGATGGTAGCTCTTGAAAAACTAGGAAATGTTATAGAACTCCAACCACAATAAAACAAAGAAAATACTCACCTTCCACAACACACGACTATCATTCTAAACATTCTAAATTTCAACAACACATTTCCAAATACAAATATCTGTAACAGTTCACAGGTTTATTTAGGTAACAGCCGAAAAAAGGAAACACCGATAGCGCTACTAGACTTCTCTGTATAAGTAAAAATGACAACACATTTTTTGTGTATTTCACGTGTATCAGCACAGTGCGATCTTAACCTCAGTCCATACACAGGTGGTTAGCTTACGTAGATTTAATCATCTTAATTCCACTATTATCAACAGGATGTTTTTAAGAAATCAAGAGAAAATATAATATAATAAATCTTTACGGGTGTAGAATAAGCTGCATAAGTGTGTTTTCATATTTTTCGAGATACTGGACAAATGACAAGCAATAATCTACTTTTGGAAAGCGCTCCAAATAATACTTGTGAATATGTATCAAATGAACTACCTGAGATTTTGACATTGTTTGTTTTAGCTGAGAGATTACTCAGATAAAACAAACATCATCAAAATCTTAGGTAGTTCGTTTCATACACATTCACAAGTTTTATTACGGCCGCTTTTCACAATTTCATTGCTGCTTGTCTAGTATCTTTAAAAATATGAAAACTCACATACACAAACAGCGTAGGTACTGAGACCTCAAAATAACTCATAAACGAAGCGGCCTCTAGGAACGAGAACTGATGCATCTATTTCATAGCACAGGAAGGAAGTCGGCGTTAAAGATTCAAGATAAGCCATTTTCGTTAGCTCACGAATCGTAGAAAATAAAAAAAGGTTAAATTTATTTGTGAGAAAAACCGAAGGAAACTCGACAATACTAAAACATATGTAAAAAAATGTTCGGACCACTATCAAATGCAGTAATAATTCGTACATCTACTCGGGCTTATATAAATTTCCGAGGATGTTACTTGTAACATGTCATTAAAGTAACTTCTAATGATAACACGAGGACCAAAAAACAATTTCCTCGTGCTATCCTTATTTCATTAGATACCATTCTATTATGCCTGGATTTTCCTAAAAAAAATGTCTATACATTATTTCGACACTCAAGCAAAACATTCTAACGATTTACATATTCTCTAATTTCAAAATTAAAAGAAAAAAAAAGTATTGAATATTTTATTTTATGCGAAGTCCTGATCTTACTCCTGCTTCAGAGTAATTGAAATCATGTTCTTGGATTTTATCGCACAATTGCTCTAACTTCCATAATTGTGCATAAGAACATTTTCCAACTTCCTCTAGGGACATTCCACAGAAAATAGAACATGTCTCACACGTGACACTCTAATGAGGCAACGTTTTTGAAATTAAACGAGTTAATACACAAATAATAATTAAAAAAATGGAAATCTCAGAAATATATATATATATATATATATTGCAGACTTCCAATCTGTATATTAACCAAGCTTTTGGAAGAAAGTGTAAATGAAAAGTTAATGTCCATATAGCACGTTCCAGTGACACATATCTACCACCAATATCTGAGAACACACGAACCTATTGATTTAGTTTCTCCAATTCACACAATGACATCAGCTTTTCCATTACACACTTTATAGCAATATTTCAATAACCGAGTAAGGATTGTGGAGATAACACGCAAACGCGAACATGTCAAAAATTCGCAAAAATGAGATACGATATGTAATAGTATTTAGAGGATAAGCGGAATGTCAATACAGCATGAAAGTCACGCAAACGCGAACGTACCCAATGATAGAAGCATGTGAAAATTCATGGTCTACATATATCCCATATGGCGGGCTGGGATACGTTTTCGTTGATTGTGAAAAACTGTATGTACTGGACATGTTCGCTTTTGCGTGTCACCTCCTCATTTAATAACATGACGATGGAAATGGCCCTTCAGTTAGTAGTAAGTGTTTGAGATTTCTTCGGGAATTTTTCTCTTTCTAAAGTCGGCATAATTGTTCCCGTACGCTCAAAACTACCAATAATTTAGATTTTACTCTTTTTCCGGTTCCTCTCAATAATTGCAACTGAGGTACACGAAATAGCGGAATAAGCTTACAGATCAATCAGCGTGAGAAAATACGCGGCAAGACTAAGAATTATGGAAAGTTAATTGTTTTGCGGCCTACTGTAGCACATGAAATTCTTTTTCAGTTGCGATATTACATTAAAATTGTTATTTACAGTGATATTGTGCATGATACTGGGGTAGGACAAAAATCGATTTTGTACATAGGATTTCCTGTGCCGATTATTGGCACAGACATACACGTTATGAAATTCAATTGCATTTTAAAACTGTTTAAACAGCTAATGACACTACTAAGAACAAGTCATTGTAACAACAGCCTCGTTCCCTGTTTCACTCTGGAACTACACAAAATGAAAGGGTCTACTTCTAAAACCAACTGCACAAAATGCTTCCGGTGGCTATTGTGTAGCCAGGATCAAAATCTTCGACATGCCTCAGGACTGATGAATACTACGGTTTTCTTAACTTCATTGACCTGAGTCCTACTGTCATTACAAACAGTAAAGAGCTTACATTATGCAATACTTACTTATTATGGACATAAAATCGAACTACGGGGCTGAATAAACATACTGCTGCCGTAACCGTGGTGACAAGTAGTTGTAATGTAAGTAGACTGTAAACTTTCCGGAGAAACCCTGTGGGAAGAAAAAAAGTATAGTACAGATTAAAATTCAGAAACAAAAGAACTGAAATAGTCAATACAGCATAAGGAATGACGCTAAAAATATGAGTTCAATTACAAAAACAAATTATCTCCTATCTTGTATAGACATGTTATATAGGCCCACCTAGTCAAGAAAATCAAATCTCTATTACAAGTACGATAAACGTTTTCGAATCAACAATATTATATAAGAGAAATGTTTGCATCATCCTGAACAATGGTTGTGGGTGAAATTTGCATTGTGACGCCGTGCCAGAAGGATTGGGATTGTAAGCTGAAGGGCCAAAGGTTCAAATCTTCATCAGGGGACTTTCAACACTTTGTTCAGTAGTTTCACCTTTCACCTGGTACTACTGAGGATCTTATTTCTTTTGCGTAAATGGCTATATTTTGGACTTCTGCGGCAGTAAGAAAATGCAGCAAACTCTTACGTGGCTAATTCGAAAATTGTGCAATTTCGTTAAGGAAACGTAAGAAAAATTTCGACAACACAAATGCGTTTTAGGCTTTTGTTTAAATTTTGTCGATGTGCAAATATGAGTTCTATACGCTATACTGTCAATTTTGCACATAAAGAACTGCATCTCCTACATTGTAATCTATAATAAGCAAAACAATTACGAAAGACCGACAGGGATCTGAACCTAATGCCCTCCAGTCTACATACCCACACGCTAACGAATCCGCCACCGCGCCACGATGCAAAGTGCACCTTACTATAAGCACTTCTCAAGACGGACGCAAATTTTCCCACGTTATCTCTTCTTTCAGACTTAATATTTGTTGTGCATTTCACTACGGTACTTATGCTCTTGTCAAACAAGTAAGTGCAATTGTCATTTGTTTATACGGTTCCTGAAATGTCGCTTCTTAGAAACACCGCACTTTATGTCTGTATGTTTATTAAAGTAATCTCGATTTAAATCAATCAATGTTGTTGAAAAATGTGAATCCAATATGCTATTTAACACATACACCCCTTAAAACAGGCGAATTTCCAGAAACGATAAAAGTAGCCAAACCCTTAAATAAAAAAGGTTCGCGACAAGGTACAAAATTATAAACAGCGGTCTTCAATTTTTAAACCAGTTTATCTCAAAAAGTTCTATTAAAATAACACTTATCAGGTTCTTGCATTCACCCACTATATCGTCAGAATCAAAATAAAATTTGAGACCGCAAAATCGTTATATTATGCAATATTACATTCAATAATACGTTAGGGCGTAATACTTTCGGAGAACTCCAGTAAGAATTTGAATTTATTTTAAGGCCTTTAGACTTCTTAGACTCAGTCCGCAACTACAGTAAGAGTATTAATAATTTAGAGACATACAGGAAATGTTTAGTAGCAGCAAAAACAAACCAAAATTCCAATACAGAGCATTTTTAAAAGCATGAAAATTCTTCCACTGTCAAGCATACGCATGTGAACTATTAATACTGCTATTCATTTGTGATTACAACAAGAATGTACTGGATCCTGAAGAGTAAAACGGCCGGGGGAAGGTCAGTCATCTGTACCGTTCAAGGATATATTAACAATGGCAAAATGTTTTTGTCATTCAATGGCACACAATAAAACTATAAAAGTGCAAGGACACAATGTGCATGGAAATTTTTCGTGTCCTTGCACTTAAATCACCACTTGAACCTACATCACATTTTGTATTCTAAGTATCATCGCCCTTCATACAAAACCCACTATGTGGAAATTTCTCAACTTCACAGAAGCAAAAAACTGTTTGGATCATGCACTATGTTAAGTTACCGCAACGCTATTTTGAACAAAGATAAAACTTGGCAGCCAATCGATGAAGACTTTTTTTTTTTTAACTACGTGAAATGAAATGGACTTTCGACGAATCTTTCACATATTGGGTTTTGCATGAAGGCCAACGATATAACATTTTAAGTACATTGTACGCCAAACAGTGGAACTATCCAATATAGGGAACGGGCATAATTAACATAATCTAATCACTATGAACAGTTGTTTTGATCGCATAAGGTTACCGTACCAGTAATGGATCAGTCGCCAGCGGTTGACCAATTTAAGGTTTAATAATGTAGTCCTCAAACGTCTATTGCACTGTCAAATGAAACAAATAGGTACTGTTCTTTTTTTTTGTGTGTGTGTGTGTGGGGGGGGGGGGTGTTACTATAGTACGGCCGGACCAATTTTGAGAAATTTACAGGATTAATTTAGTTTGGTTTCTGATGAAATGGGAGGAAAATTGTAATCTGGGTAACATTAAAATTGAATAATAATATTGTTGTTAGTTTTTCTTAGATGTTTTATGACGCACTGCATGTGGTGGCGGAAAGAACTATTTGGCGTAGTTACAGTTGTTGCATGTGGATGCGAGTAAGGCAGTGTTCAAATGGCGCGTTTGTGCATTGCATAAACCGCACGCGTCCCATGAACAGGGGCTGGGGTACCGGCAGTGAGCAAAGTCTGTGTTTTTAGTTATGTTGGTCTGGTCCGACACTACTATATATATTTATATATATATACTATTTCAGGTTTTGTTTCGTAAATAAACAACTATTTTTCTATTTTATAAACGTCAGCTCTTCTTTATTTGAAAGTTTCCTTATTTGGTCAACCATTGGTACGGTCACCCTACACACTTGAAGAGATCAAATTGAACTATCACTAGTAGGGAATGATGGAAGTACTATACAAAGATATCTCTACAACTTCCATATTCATGTCAAGATGGTAATGTTAAGGTAACTGGTCCACCGTATACCATTGCATTAAGAAAAAAGCGTATCTATAAGGGCGCGGAATATGTAGCACTTCTTACATAAGCAGTGGATCTGTTTGTTTCTAACATACGCTAACCTAACTTCACTAACCTGATATTAGTAATTTATACGGTGGACCAACTATCACAATCCTTCACCTTAACTCTGTCTCAAAGAAAAGCATGGCTAACCGTAAAAGAACTTACCCATGCGAATATATACATTGCATTGTGCAACATTGTTCCTGTACGCAATGTCATTAACAATAGACGATGATCCGCTTTTTGTAGTGCCTGATTCTATATCAATTTCACCTAACATCAAAGGCACGGAAGCCATCTTGACAGTTGATACGTGACCACCCACTGTTGCCAGGTGTGAATCTTCCTACAATTATTTTTTCAACTTTCACTTAGTACCATTGAACTCCATCTGAAAGGGATACTGAACTGATCTGGGCAATTATAAAATTAAAATATATATGAAGCCAGAGAATAAAGGGGAGAGTTAATCTTCATCGTCCGTTTCCAGCCAAAATCAATATAGACCAAATTTTCAGTTATGCCTAAGTTTTTTACGATTGTTTTCTTTGTGCGATCCGTTTTTATTTTCTGTCTTAACTCTTAGGCCTAGTATTCACTTGAAGACTTCCGTCGTAAGACAAAAGTCTGCCGCAGACCCGTCCTGCGACGATAGTCTGCCGACGGTAGTCTGTCACGACTAAAGTTTAGCGTCCACACTTCAGTCTAGTTTTGGTGAGAGATCATGACGGAAACAGTGGCTTTCGCGGGTGTTTGTGCCAGCTATTCGGTTATCCAGTCTAGGAAATATAAGCGCAAATGATATTGGATACGAGAGTTATTTGAAAGAGGTAACCAACATGCAGAGAACTTATTGAGAGAACTTAACTTGGAGGATGACGTTGAGTTCAAATTTTTTACGCGTTTTAAAACCCTTTAAAAGACCGAAAATCAGAATTATTTGTCATCCTAGACAGCTCAAACTTGCACCATTCGTTTCATAATTTCAAGAGCTATAATTTGGTGCATTGCTTGACTTTATTAGACCATTTTTTTTTTATATTTTTCAAAATTAAAACAGAAATTGTTTTTTGAAAAACTCAAAATATAATTTTTTATTTTTCTTGAAAAACAAAATATATATGTTGTGTTTCTGATTAGAATGTATGTGCAGAATTTCATGATGGCATTTCAATGGGATCATGTTGAAAAATATGTTTTAAGAGAAGTACACAGCCATTTATGCATAACGTGTATAATTAACTTAAACGGCAGTACGTATAATGGCTTTTAGCAAAGTAAATTTAATTGGTTAAAATGTGACATACAGTGCCTTTATTTCAGTTCTATTGTAGAACAAACCGAGCCGCGGTATCTCAGTGATAGAGCATTGGCTTAGCATTCGGGAGCTCATGGGTTCGATTCCAGCGATCGGCCAACCTGACTGAGGTTTTTCCAGCGTTTTTCCTCGGTCACATCAGGCGAATGTTGAGGTGTCACCGTCATCATAGATCCTGTTACTCCTTCCCACTATCTCGGCCTGAGCCTTAGATGCCTAAAGGTCATAAATATAATTCAAATTTAAAAATATGGTAGAACAAAACTACCGTAGTAAAAACTAATCAGTCCAGCCTGATGTCTGTATTTAAAACAAGGCAGTAAGAGTTATAAGTTTGAAATTAGTTACTTACAGACTAATGTACCTACCACTTTATTATTATAATAAAGTAGTAAATGTGGTAGGTTTACAGCCTGTAAATAAATAATTTCAAATTAATAATTCTTATTGCCTTTTTTAAATTGATATTTATGGCCTTTAGGCATTTAAGGGTCAGGCCGTGATAGGGGAAGACTTCTATAAAGTGTGGTCCGAGACCTATATTGAAGGTGCCATCTCGGCATTCACCTGTTGTGACTGAAAAAAAAACTGGAAAAACCTTAGTCAGGGTAGGCGGCCGCTAGAATGGAACCCACGAGCTCCCGTCGGGACGGGCGTAAGCCATAGTGCTTTTACCTCCCAATTCATTTTATCTTATCTTACAACGACCTCCCGAAATGTTACGCCAACGTTTTACCACTGAACTAGGTGGCTCGGCTTGTTCTACAATATAACTGAAATGAAGATACTGTATATCACATTTTAACCAATTAGATTTACTTTGCTAAAAGCCATTTTGCATACTACCATTTAAGCTAATTATACACGTTATACATAAATGGATATGTACTTATGTTAGATTTTTTCCCCAACATAATCCCATTGAAATACCATCATGAAATTTTGCACATACATTCCAATCAGAAGTACATTGAATATTTTCTTCCAAAGAAAAAAAAAGTTTTTGAGTTTTTCAAAAAACAAGTTTTGTTTTAGTTTTAATAAAGTCAAGTAATATATCAAATTACAGCTCGTGAAATTCTGAAACGAATGGTGCAAGTTTTTGAGCTGTATAGGACAAATAGTTTTTAAATTTCGGCAGTGGTGTAGTGGTGCCAGGGCGGGCCAGGACGCCGCCCCGGTACTTTTTTAACCCCTGGGACTGCCCAGCATCTTCTTTAGTTTTGTTATAACACGTTTTCTTAAACATCTTCCTTAAAATATATGGAGACCTGGCCTCTATCGAAAACATAGTAACTGATGTAATATAGTTGACAATGAAAGTTAAGACTGACGCCGCCAGCATTTTCGCTCTCAACAAAGGATCGTAGTTGCGATAAGACTCCGCTAGTGATTCTGCACTAGTGGCTGTACATAGTGTTAATCCTTCGCCGAGTGTTTCACACGTAAGTAACGCCGCAACAACCACATCAGAATCGGCAACAACGGCATTACAACATGAAGCCAATACAGGTAATGTTTCAAATTCTGATTTTACCTCTGTATGGTCTGAGGAACAGTGGTTGGAGCGTAAGGAAACACATACATGGTTAATAGCAAGAAATGGGGTATTTAGGGTGTGATTATTGCTGTTCCGTAGACTATTTAGGGCATGATAAAAGTCAGGGATTAACATTAAGTAAAGAATGGGTTAAGTGTCAAGTTTCATTTAATGGCACAAATAACGAACAATAGTTAAAGTCTTTAAGAACAAAAATTTCGACCCACCAGCGCATCAAAAGTTACAGAAATTCTTACTGAATCTAAAAAAAAACGACATTTGAACATGCTGCTTCGAAACAAGAGGAACATTCAATTTATGCGACAGAAAAGATCTTCAATACTTCATATTATTTAGCTAAGAAGGATAGACCATTCAGTGATCATAAGGACCTAATCGATCTGCAAAGGGAAAACGGCACTGATGTGGGCTTAACTCTTCATTCTCGTTATAGCACCACAGAAATAATTAAACACACATCTGAAATAAAGAAGAGGTTAACAATAAAGTTAACTTCTGAAGACCACAAATTTTCTCTCCTGATAGACGAATCAACAGCTCTCGGCAGGGAATTAGTTTTAATCCTGTATATTAAAACCACCCGAAATGGTAAAGACGAAATAGTTTTTCGTGATTTAGTAACTCTCAGTGATCAGAAAGCAAACACAACAGCCAATGAAATTTTAAATTATTTGTATTTTTATGGGTTAACAGACACGTTTCTTCGAAAAAACTTAATTTGCATTCCTTGTGATGGGGCAAGTGTGATGGTTGGTAAGTCCTCTGGTGTTGGAAAACTTCTTAAAGACAAGTTGCAACAACCAAATATTATTATATGGCACTGTCTTAATCATCGAACTTGCTGTCTACGATTCTGTTGCTGACATAAATACTATAAATCACTTCAAAAGTTTAATGGACGCATTGTACGCTTTATTCAACCAATCACCAAAACAAATGAATGAAATGAAAAGAGTCGCAGCTTCTGTACATGTACAATTACACAAAATTCGCAGAGTATTAGATTCGCGGTGGGTTTCGAGCACCTTTAGGTCAGTTTCTGCAGTATGGGATTCGTATGTAGCATTGATTACTTTTTTCGAAACTGCTGCCAATGATGGTGCTAGATCACTGAATGAAACGAAAAAAATACACGGTATGTTATTACGCATGGAATCAATAGAGTTTTTGAAGGATCTAGCTTTGATGTATGATGTGCTGGAAGAGTTGACAAATTTGTCATTGCAGCTGCAGGAGAGAAAAGTTACTGTAACCCGCGCTGATAAATTAATCAGAAGAATATCAGAGTTATTGAACCATTTAAAGAAAATCCAGGACAAAAAGAAAAAGAGGCAATGAAAGCTTCAGAGAGCAGACTTACTCAGGACTTTGCTTAAAGAGTAACAAGAAAATAGTTTTCATAAACAGACTGCATTTCCTTACAAGTATTATCAACAATCTCAGTGCCCATTGTTTCAGCACTGTTGCTTCATGTCGTAACCACACAGAGTAAGGCAGGTGAAAATGAATGTGAATTGTATAAGAAACTGCTGGTGGATTTTGAAGTTATAAGTCCTCACATGTGGCCAGAAGACTGTGAAAATAATCTGAGGTACGGTGAAGAGAGTGTAATGAGAATGTGTTCACAATTTCGTCTCCCGAATGTAAGAAGTATAGTAAATGGTTTTCGGGAATACTTAGACGAAGGCGGAAAGAAAATTCCGAACACCCTGCTCCACTTAACAAGTGCAGTTCAGTCAATACCATGCAGCACAGCTGAGTGTAAACGTAGATTCAGTGCAATGAACATAACTGAAAATAAACTTAGAACAAAACTACTGATACAGAATGTTTCATGTGCGATGTTTATAAAACTGAATGGACCACCACTTTCTAAATGGAAAACCTGCCCCTACATTACTTCTTGCTTACTGCACCACCGTTCAGCGAATGACACCAGAACTCGCCAGTGTGCGGACGAGGAAGAGAGGGGAACATGGAAACTCTTCTGATAGGTGAGTAAATATTCCATTTGTTATGCAGTCATGCTGAAACGTGTACTGAGAGTTCTTTTTTCTTTTTTCTTTTTACACTACCCTTGATTTGTTCTCTAATTCAAAGATTTTAATATGCACGCTGCATATCAGAATATTTTTTCATTTATATTACAAATTGGACTTCTGTATTTGATGCATTATGGGAGAAATTGGAAAGTTACGATAACATTTATTCAACTTATGAAAATCGAATATGCGCTACTCTATTCTCGAATGTCTCGAAACAGACGTGTTAGTGACACGAAGATGTCTATATAAGAAAACACTGAAGGGACGAGACCGCCCTGGTACTATTTATTTTACCACTACACCACTGAATTAAGGGCTTTTAAAAGTTTCAAAACGCGTAAAAAATC
>JAGDQP010066526.1:0-11268 GCA_022664845.1 Lepisma saccharinum | reverse complement strand
AGTCCTTTCCATAACTTCATTCATTGTTTGTATGTGGTCCATTGTGCTAAATCCACGACGAAATCGTTTCCTTGCCTGGTTAAAGTCTAAGTCCCGTTCAATACGATTCAAAATAACTTTGGTGAACATTTTGTATAGAACCGACAGTAAACTAATTGGTATGTAGTTTTCGACGCGTTCTTTGTCCCCTTTCTTGTACAACAAAATTATAACGGTATTATTCCAACTTCTGGGTATTTCTCTCTTCCTCAGGCACATTGAGAATAATTTCGCAAGTTCCTCTTTCATGTTTTCACCTCCCCATTTAAACATCTCTGCTGTGAGTCCATCTTTTCCTGGCCACTTTCCGTTCTTCATCCCTTGAATTACTTGAGATACTTCTTCTTTCAATATATCTGGGACTTCTACATCATTTTCTTCTGAGTCTTCATTTCCTAGCTCTTCTTCGGAGTAGTACAATTCTCAGTAGAAATTTTCAAATATTTTTATAATTTCTTCCTTATTTCGTGTTACGGTCCCGTCTGACCTCTTAGCTACAATTATTTGCTTTTTCCCCTATCATGAGCTGCTGTTTGGTTTTCTTCAGGCTCTTTTTCTCCTCGATTGTATTTCAAACAAGATTTTCGTTATATCTTCGTACATCCTCTATTACGTTCTTCCTTACGATTTTATTTAGTAATATGTATTCAATCCTTTTGATGTAATTTCCTCTTCTTTCATTTCCCTTCTTTTCTTCATCAAGAGTTTAGTATCTTCTGAGATTTTGCTCTCTCTTTTCTTTCTGGTGCCTGCTATGTCCTTTGCTGTCTCTCTTATTATCTCGGTCAGTATTTTATTTCTGCTGTTGACGTCTTCTTCTTCCTCTAACTCTTCCAAGGCGCTGAATCTGTTGCTTAGTTCTATCTCGAATGTCTCTCTGTTTTTCCCTAGATTTTCCAGATCTAAAAGTGGCGGTTTTCCTCTGGTAAGCTTCTTTCTCTCAAGTCTAGTATTTAGTTTCAGCTTACATCTCACCATCCTATGATCACTCGAGACTTTGAAACTGTTCAGAACAGACACGTCTTGCAGAATTGCCCTGTTATTCGATAGAACGTAGTCTATTTCGCTTTTGGTCCCATTTGGGCCTTTCCATGTCCACTTCCTCTGGGGCGCCTTCTTGAAAAATGTATTGGAAATGAACAGTCTGTTGGCTTCTGAGAATTCCACTAACTTCTCTCCTCTCTTGTTTCTTTTGCCAAATCCGAAGTTTCCCACTTTCGTGTCACTGCTCTGCTTGGCTCCTACTTTCGCATTGAAGTCTCCCATTACAATTTTGTAATGCGATTTGCTACTATCCAAAATCTTCTGTATCTCCTCGTATAGGTCTTTGATTTCCTCCTCCGGATGTGAGTGAAGTTGTTGGAGCATACACTTGTATAATTTCCATACTGTACCTGTTGTTTATCTTGATTACTACCCGTGCAATTCTATCTGAAATGCTTTCAATTTCTGTGATCCGTGACTTCAGGTCTTTATTAATTAAAAAGCGGTTTTCCAATTTCTGTTCCTTTAAAGTAGAAGGTGTGCCCCGACGGTAGTTCCAACTGTTCTTCATTCTTCCTTCACACTTCTGATAGTAGTATGATGTCCCACTTAATCCTCTTGAGTTCATTCTGCAATTCTTCTAATTTGTACTCTCCTGCAAGTGACTGACAGTTAAGAGTCACCACGTATAGGCCCGTTCGAGCTGCCGTGTCGGTGTCCTGGCAGCCTACAGTTCAAACCCGGGAATTTTGACCCTCTGACTTTCTGCAGAACTGATCGCTGCCGTTGCCAGCTGCATTCCGTCCTCCGGGCAATAAGGTTCTCCGAGGCTGTTTCCTTACTTGTACCATCATGTGTAAAGAAAGGAGGAGTGCTGACTCACCACGCTGTCAGCTAATGCGAGTTGGTGAGCAGCCCATCCATGTTCGCTCGCCAAGCAGTTGCTTGGGTACTAACAGGCCCCAAGACGTGAACGTATGGACTGGACATTTTTTCTAAAACTGGATTATTTGTCATCGAATAACTCAGTTACGTATGTTTCAGTTTCTGGTATAAAGTGTTAAGAGAAATGCTATTAACATTTCATTCTAATAATCATTTTCATAAAGAAATTTTCATCAATAAGAAAAGCTGTTTTAACAAAGTGAATTGTTATATTGCTTTTACAATGTGGATTTAAAACTAGAAAAAGCATACACATACAGGATTGTTCTGTTCGAAGACAACTGCGAAGATGGAAATGAATATTATTCCTTATTCAAACAGTGAGTTAGTTTTACTATTACTAAAATAAAACAAAAACAATCTAATCTTCCTTATCTAAAATCACTAATGTATAAAATGGTCCACTTAGCGGGACTCAAACTGCTAACGTTTTAATAAGACAAATCTTGGAAAAATTTCTCTAGTTGTAAAAGTAGCCCATGGTTAAAACCTTTGCTTTCTAAACCAATACTACACGAACGTGGGTTCGAGCCCCGGCCAGGTCAAGTATTTTTCCTACTAATAGGACAATAATAACTTCTCTTCCTCAGATGAGAGAAGTATAGCATTTGCAACCAAGAGAGAGAGAGAAAGTATTTCAGACCCATGGAAAGAACTTCTGTCTTCTTTACTGAAGAAACAGTTTAGTATCTTAGTGATAATGATTTTGTTGTCTGGCACCTTGATCCGACTTTGGATATAACAACATTTACTTA
The DNA here is from genome assembly GCA_022664845.1 of Lepisma saccharinum. Taxonomy (NCBI): domain Eukaryota; kingdom Metazoa; phylum Arthropoda; class Insecta; order Zygentoma; family Lepismatidae; genus Lepisma; species Lepisma saccharinum. Next base: position 8,545 of record JAGDQP010066526.1, on the reverse strand, counting down.
ATTTGTATTTAACGTTTACATATAATATACCGACGTTTTGTCAACACCTACTTCTCTGATGTTATATTTTAAACATAGTAATTACTTGTGGCCTGATATGCTTGTATGAATACATATAAAACTGATTACTATTATTTTATCTAATTATTCATGCCTTGATGAATATATTACATAAAAATAAATTTTCCAGAACGGGATTTGAACCCAGGACCTCACGTTTAGAAGACACGCGCTCTACCACTGAGATAACATGAAATCATCTATCTACTTCTTTCTGAAAGAACTCCTTCTGAAGAAACATGACTGAATTTTCGGTGTCCATAAGAATGGCATTGATATCCATTGCAAATGCTGTTGTTTCTCTCCCCTTTGTCTTGTTCATTGTACCAGACAGAAGGGAATAAAGAGAGGAATATCTTCCAATTAAAGCCGTCTATGCAGTTCTTTACTCACTTTACAAGTTTCGCTAACTGATTACTAGATGTCTCCTGGGTTGAACAAGCTTCACTTTCTAACCGATAGATGTCTCTTACATTACTTCGATTTTTCAAAAGCGCAGTAGACTTGTAGGAGTTGTAGCTTTGGAATTGGGTCACGTGATCCTCGCAGTGGCCGAGGAAAAAACTCTAGATTTGGAGATACCACAACAAAGGTGGCTGGCGATGAATAGCAAGAGAAAACACGTTCTTTTAAACTAAACGAGGCTGTAAGTTCTTGGAAACATAGCAGGCCGCATGGGGTCTTTTGCCTTGTAAATGATTTTTTTTTTCTTCTCAGGTAGAAAGGGTACAGTCCATCAATCCAACTACAAACACAAAAAGACCTCAGGGGAGGGACTGATTTGTCCTAAGCAGGCATGTATCGTATCTAGAAAATTGTTTCGTTAGGCTGCAGGAGTCCAGGCGTGTCCGAGTATGAAAATGTATTTTAAACATTTACAATTATGCATAAAAGTATAATAAATCTGTATAGAACTCGTATACAGTATGATCCATTTTCTATTGTTTTATCATGAACATTCCGCGATCAACATATTTATGACAGATAACTTAAAGTATTTAAGACTGTTTGGTGGATGTTTGGCAACAAAGAAAATCACAACCATGCCGAATTTTTTCTTTCACATATTTTAAGACTGTTTGCACTTTTAATAAGTCCCACTCATCATTGTTCAGATCTTCCACAAATCCGTTGAAAGATCATTGTCCTAATCGTTTCCTTTAAATATCGTCCTTAACGTGGGCTCATTCAGATGTGGACTCTTATTAGCTTTGTGAGCATTATTGTTTTTAGTTAGAAGTATTTTAATTTTGGGCATCGTCAACTTGTAATCAATCTCTAAATAGTCGAGAATTTATGTCCTTTACAAAGTAATTATTTGCTTTTTTAGTTCCTTACTTACTCTAGAAAAGGTTTTCTCGGAGTGAAAACCAGTACACCAGGATCGAACCCACGACCTACCAAATGCTACGCCAACGCACTACCACTGATCTTTTTAGTCGGGTCCTTAACTTGTTACGGTCTCCGTTTGTCGTTTGTTTATTAAACTATTTATTCTGTAAAGATTCCTCTTATTTATTAATCTCAGGGTTGATTAATATTTCCGTGAGTCCCTTGATCTGATTATTTCAGTTCTTAATTTTCTCGTAGTGCAGTTAGGGTGCCCCACTACTGGAATTTGCCTACGGAGTTGGGGCTACGACTAACCATCGTAGTACAACTAACAGGAGTCAATTCTGATGTCACACCAAAAAGAGCTTGCAGCCACAATACGGTGCAACATCAATGTTAGATAAATAAAAGAAAGGTAAAATATAAGAGGGTTTATTTCATCACATACATTTCCTCTGCTGCGTGTAACGCCTATTGGGTATACACGTCCGCTATACAACAATCTTACTACACACGGGCATATTTAACATTCAATTAAAAATTAATTCTTTATATAAACTTGAACATGTGATAATTATTTCTTTTTAATTATAATTATAATCTTTTATAACCTTAAAAATTGTTCAAACACCATCAACTAATAAAATGGCCCACTTCGCTACTTCAGCATTTAACCTGCTGCCATCTATCGTACACATTTTCAACATATCATGAGCATATGCCCATATCAAACTATGATATATTTTGAAGTGATTAAAAATAGATGATTTCGATGTATTGACTACTAAATATGACAAATTAAAAGCGAATATTTAAAGAAAATTTTACGCAGACGATTTACCAAAAAGATATGAAAGCGCAATATAGCTTTGTAGATGGACATTTATTCTCTGTTTAAAAAAAAAAAGTTCTGATTCATTTATGTTCAAAATATCTAGTGATGTTCAGCACACTAATCATGAGCGGGCTATTCAAATTGCTTGATTCACTAAAAGTTTATTCAAGTCCTAAGTTGATTACGGTAATTTTGCTTAGTTCGTTTCGTGGACATCGTAAAAAAAATATTTCAAAATATTAAATAATGAGGGTAAAAAAAGAGTGATATATGCAAATTCAACGCACAATTAGTGGATATCAATATACGTTTAAACTACGAAGTAGTGGTCGAACTTAAGACTCAGTTGTGGTGTGCAAAAGGTGGTTTAAATTATAAAGGAAGTGTATTTTTTCAGTCTGTGTACTAGCGTCAAACAAAGATATCAATTCTTTGTTTTGTGTTAATACTGACAGTCGATTGTCTATATGATGTATATTGCACAGATAACTTGACGTTATAAAGGTGAATGTTGATTTACGTCATTTGAGAGCTAGAGGTGTTCTGCAAATAAACCTATTTCACGTATCTCTAGGAAAACGTGATTGTGCGAGACATTTCTTAAGCTAACACCCTCCCACTCATTAAGAAGTAACTTATCTCCATGAATTAGATTGTTAGGAAGGTACAGACAGTCAATTATTTTCGTTAGAGAGCAATCTAGAATCTGGTGATGGCGCCAGCAAAAATGGGAGCAAGCTTAACACAGACCCACAACTATTCAATTCCAAATGAACATTATCTCAAATCGTTTGGGAGTTGTTAGGAATATAGAGTACATTATTTATAGTCTTGCGGACGAGACAACATTTAAGATGTTTCGTCCCGAAAATACATTGTCCAGAGAGTGTCTCGTGTCCAGAAGATGTATACTTTGCATAAGGGGAGCTCTGTCTCGTCTCGTTTTCTATAGCCATTTCTGTCTCGTCCCGTCTCGTGGCAACACTAAGAATTTTCGATAGGGAACGAACATTAATCTGGTTACTGCGCCAACATAAAAGGGGTCTATAGATAAGACGGCGGCACGCTACAAGAAACTAACTTTATATTTATGTCAATTGCTAAATGATATTATTCATGGTTTGGATATGATTTTTGTGCCGTGGCTACCGTATTTTGCAGTTCTTGGAATTCTAGAGTTGCAGGTATCTGCTACAGTGACAGCGTTTTTGAGCAAATGTATTATCAATTTATATTTGTTAATAAGGAGCTAATAAGTATTTTCATCATTTATAAGTAGGATACATTTAGCCCTGGCGCACACTGGGCGACTTGGTCGCACGATTTATAAATACATTGATTTCTTGACCAGTGTTGACACAGGCAATATGGTTATCACAAGATAAATGTTATGCATCACACATTTCTTTACCGATCTCATTCCATGCCTTCTGTTTGGGGTGTTCGAAATTCCTGAATGGAAACTTGGATTCCGGAATTTCGAAAACCTGAACTTCGGAATATCGGAATTTCAATAGTCAGAACTTATCTCGGTAGCCGTGTAGGCTAAAGATGCTAGGCTGCAGTTTACGAGGTTGCGGTTTCGAATCTTACCTGAGACATGGATCCTTGTGGATTTTAAACTCATTGCATTCATACCATCGTGACGAACCGAAAATCATTTAACTAAAATGGCCCATAAAAAATAAATTTTACAAAAGTTTACCGAAATTCGGAACTGAAGGAATTCCGAATTCATTTCTCACTTTCGGACATCTGTACTATCTGTTCAATCTCGCTGTTACTATCGACGAGATAGAAAAGTCGGTGGAGTGCTCGTTTTATAATCGGGTGGACTCGGGTTCGATTTCCACTGACTGAGTCTTTCCCTGTTATTTTCAGTCACGCCAGGCAAATGCTGGGATGGTTCCTTGAATAAGGCCATAGCTGATTCCTTCCAAAACCCTTTACCTTGTTTTTATTGTTAATATTTCCAATGTACGAAATATTAAAATATTTCGCCAAACGGCCGGAATTGAATTCATTTATGACTGTTAGAAATCTTTGTGTCACGCCGGGATAGGGTAGAGGAGGGGATGGGGAAGATAACGGCAAGGCGCATATTTAAGGTGCCATTCGCCTGGTGAAACTGAGGGAAATGATAAAATGGCCATGCAGAATTGGGCAGGGTCTGGAGATGGTCAAATAAATAATATAATCACTGCTATCTATTTTCCAAAAGTACTCATTCTCCACTTTTGCTATAAATCTTTCAGTGTCGAACATCTTCACGTTTTCGCAACTAGCAATCGAATACTACTTTCGCAACTACTTGACACCTGGTTTGGTTTGTATTTTCCCCGGTGTCGAAGAATCTTATTCCCTGAGGCCATAACTGAAGGCACATTAGAAGACTTCTCCCAAAAACATTGTAATATCCGAGAATTGACAGATATCACTTCTCGGAATTCCATTCTTCTTATACAGTTTAAGTAAAAATAATTCTTAACAATGCTTTCATTGAAACGATCCACAACCAAAGATAAAAATATTGACGGACGAATGCATCCAAACAATAAGTATAAAGAGCGGGAGAAAGATGAGAGATGGATCTTGTTATGAGAGGCTAAAGACTCTTCTCAGCTGTCATGAAGTCATAAAAATAGAATGAACAGAAGCCAAAGATATTTGCCACTGGTATTGATCAAATTTACTTCATGGGAAATATTAAAACATTTTCCTAAACAAAGATAAATTATATGCCTAACTTTTTCTTCCTTGCTCCGTTCCTCATATGTCAAAAAAAAAAGGGGTCGGAAATGAAAACAATTGACAACCCTGTGCCTAGTGTGCGCTGCTTCATAAGAATATAAGAAAAGCTATTTTAACTCGGCCTCCCAAGTCACCTTCAGAAATGATTCTCCCTGTGAACAAATCGTGTAGCTGCGACAAAGTCGCCTGGTATGCGCTGCTTCATAAGAAAGCAAGGATTCATTTTTTTTGTGTGACCAAGTCGCCTACTGTTCGCCAGGACTTAAAACAATATCTAACGTGTTATACCACTGCTCTCTTTCTTTTATCACACTAAATTACGCTCTGATTGATTTTTTAACGTGCGATTATGCACAGCTGAAACAAGTTTTGTACCGGGTCTATGCTTGTGACCCGGTCTGGCCCAATTTCGATCTAGTGACCCGGAAGGCAAATCAGAAATGTAATTCTTTCCTTTTGAGTTTGAACTGTGTTTATTTCAGGGGTGACTAGACCACGGGAGTAACCCCACAGTGACCTGAGCAAAGAGAATGTGGCATTTCTATTAACGTCAAGATTGAACCAAGACCCCATAGAAAACTTATTCGCAGTAACTCGAGGGAGGGGTGGCTTTTCTATGGACCCTTCTGCGCAAAACTTCATAAGAAAACTTCAACATGTGATGGCGTTAAGTATTATAGAACCACCGAAAACTTCAAATTGTTAATTTGATGATGATGATACAACGCAGATGCCAAACTCTACGCCACATAAGGAGTCAGAGCCTCACAAGGAAGATACAAAAGTCAACAAAGAAAGGAAAAACATAATTGTGCATTTGAAAAATCGCTCTCTGAGCAATAACTTTGCTATTTTTTCACGTATTACTATCAATCGCACAACAATCAGCAGTGTTTATATATGATCTGTTCGTATATTCACTCAAAACATTACGAAAATAAGAATTGTAAAAACTTGTTAAATTATAGTAATGACCGAGAAAATGTTACAGGTTCGCCCACCCACCAGTTCGCCGGCCGAGCAGAGGAACTCGGGATCCATTCTGTCTAGGGGAGGAACAAGGAGGAATGAAGCAGAAAGAAGGACTGGTTGCAGCAAATCCTAAAGGTTCGGGATCTAAAAGAAATTGTACAAACATTTGACTTACAACTTAGAAACACTTTCTTTTTTCTTTTTTTGAGTGGACTAAGGTAAGCATATTTATGAATGAGAACGAAGCACTGCTGCTAAAACTTTGGTTTTGTTGAGGGGTGGAGAGCCTCGTGATTTGTTCCCAGAATATTCCTGATTTGTAGGTACGATTTAAAAAACGTATGGAATGAACGTTGTCTCTTCACAATTTTCGGTGGAGCATGTGAACCCTTCAGAATATCGGGGCAGGCTTGCCATACGCCCCGGTGTCCCGATAGATTCTTTCGGACGGTAAAATGTCCTGATTTAAGGGAATAAAACGTTCGTTTCAATTTCGTTCGTATTTATCGGTTTACTAGACTATCAGTACCTAATAAGTAATGCAATCTATTTTATATAAATACTTTTATTGATATTGTGGTCGCTGAAGATAATTTTCGTCTTGTATTGCCACAGTTTCTTTCAGGAAAAGTGTTCTGGGGATATTTTAGACCTTAAAAGCGTGTAAATTTCTAGTACAACACTGAATTAACCCTTGTTTTTATAAAATTTGTTTGTTATAAAATGTTATAAAATGCATGGCATGAGCAGAGATCAATCCTACGATCCCTAGCACCAGAGGTGAGCGCTCTATCAATTGAGTCACCGCAGCCCAATTGTTTAAATGTGTTGCATTCTATGGAGTAAAGACAATTCGGAGGACTGATATAGACAACCCATACGCTGAAAGAGGGAACTGGAAAGGGAACAGAAAGTTTTGGATGTCCTGTATATTTCACAACACTATATCTACAGCAGCAGATGTTGTCCACTGATGGTGAAGTTATTGTTGTCAGTCTTGAATTATTTTTCCATTTCGTAAAGGACAGAAACAAAAATTAACAGTAAAATTTCTATACACTATGTTTTATCTATCCCAATGTTATTGTTGTTTTTCTTGGGGGGAAGTAAGTAAAATCTTAGTAAACTAAAACCAGAGAGAAGAGAAATAGAAATATAATAATATTTCCCATCTCTGCTAAAACTTCTACTACTATTTCTAAGATGTTTTCTAGGTATAAAAACTAAAAGTGTGTTAGAAGTTCTTTTGTTGATTTCCCAACATTTATGGGGCTGTGACAAAAGCGCTTTTGGAAATGGACTACACATAATTTGTGCCCATTAGTTTGAATTAAATTTCTTGTTACGAAATACATCTTGCTAAATAATTACTATCCGTTGCAGTACAAGGATATCGAGCAAATACTGGGGCAATAATATGGCTATCGATAATAGTTTTCTGTTCTGGATCAATATTGGTTAACATTGGTGAGGTAGGTCAACAATATGTTGACATTCAATTCTATAACTGAAACCTAATAATCGTGTTGTATTTAAACTAGAAAACTTAAAAAATGGTGGATGAAAATATGAAAGTTAGATAAATATCAGTGTCTGGAGATATCATTGCGCGATATCGATTAACAAAGGGCGATATTGTTCGGAAGAGAGTAGTTTTTGTTGGAAAAAGTCTACGTAATGGAAAAATAACAGGTGGTATGCATAAAACTTCTACACCCTCCCTGCCTTAAGTAGTTCTGTATTGAAACTACCGTCTGCATCACCACATTTCATGTTTGAGTTAAAGAAGTGATCGAGTTAAATTCTCTGCGGATAGCTACGTAGTATAATGGCTAAAGGAACGAACCACAAATCACAAAGTACTAGATTCGAATTCAGCTGCAGTGCAAAATTGTTCACTTTTACATCAAAGACGATAGAATAGGACGCATGATGGAATAAGGACAGGATCTAAACGATCACATTTTTTTAAAAACAAAAAAAAACTACTGTAAAAACACAAAGGTATTCCGTTTAATAAAACAACAGAAGTCAGATTGAGGGTAAGGGTAAGAAATTGATGTCATACAACATAAGCACGAGACAAGTCTTCAAGAGATCCTAAACCCTGTGACTCCCCATTGTAGTCTAGTTCAATCACGTGGAAGGCTAGTCAGATTACTAACTAACTAACCCTATGGCTTATGGAACTCGCAAGTTCATTGCCGCAGTAACAAACGTTCGCCATTGAATTCTATCCTGGGCAGTATCAAGCCAGTTTTCATCACGAACACCTACTTCTTCAAGATCTCTTCTAATATTGTCCTCCCAACGACGTCTCGGTCTTCCCAATGGCCTCTTTCCATCGGGCCTTCCAACCAGGATAGAATATAATCTTCGTTTTTCCCCCATCCGAGCTACATGCCCTGCCCACCTTAGTCGTCTCGATTTCATTATTTTTACAACATCTGGTGAATCGTACAGTCCGTGGAGTTCATCATTATGCAGTCTCCTCCACTCTCCAGTCATCTCGTCCCGTTTCGGCCTATATATCTTTCTCAAAACCTTATTTTCAAATACACGCAATTTATGTTCATCTGCTAGGGTCGTACTCCA
>JAGDQP010066523.1:0-11268 GCA_022664845.1 Lepisma saccharinum | reverse complement strand
CAAATTCCCTGTCTTTTTCACGGTCAATGTTCCCCACTCCGACTCCGATCGGTTTTCTTCCATAGCCTGAGGCACTTATTTCCGTATTAGTGTCACGTCATCCGATGCGACGTCAAAAGCGACAAGAACTTTTTGGTTACCTTGTACTTCTTAGTGAGAAAGATATGCATACATCTTCACAGTTCGAGAGTGTAGTTCGTACTAATTGTTACAAGGAGTCGATATAAATCCTACAATTCACTGTACAGGTGATTGAGCTATAATCTAGACAATGATATTAAATAGTATAACATAAAATAACAGCATGGCTGAAATAAAATAATTTTGGTTTCAAGAAATTGTCAAATTTTAACGATACCTCCTTTTCAAGGGATCTGCTGAACCCAAACGGTTACCAAGAAATATCTTGGAAACTGAATCTGAATGTCTGTTTGCCACGCTTAAATTCTATTTATAAAATACCAAGATGGGGGAAATAAATAAGATTATTTTCAAGAAATCGTCAAATTTTAACGATGGTCTTCTTCTTAGGGGCCCCGTAACGTCCATATGACCACATATGAGTCTTCGGAAAATTGAATATGTATGTCTGTTTACCAAGGTTTAAACAAGGCTTCAAATCTTCTATAATATAAAATAACAACATAGTGGAAATAAAATAGTTTTTTGAAGAAATCGTCAAATTTTAACCATGGGCGCCTTTCTAGAGGCCCTCCTTTTCCCAACTAGCCATCTATAAATTTCTTGAAAATTTAAACTGAATATAAGTTTATGTGGTTTAAATCATCTTATTAAACACCAAGATGGAGGGAAAAATGTAGTTTGTTTTCAAGAAATTATCAGATTTCAACACTTTTTAGGGGATCAACGGCCCCAGATGGCAACCTATATATTTAAAAAAAATAGAATATGAATGTCAGTTTATCGGGTTTCAAACCGGCTCCTTCATTGATTTTGTAATATCCATTTTTAAAATATTGCAGATCGTTAGAAAAAGAATCTATTTTTTCGGCCATTTTTCAATATGGCGGCCTCCCAAACTTATGCCCGTGAAGGAAGATGTTTACCTCACATATTTTGTTTCGACTATTAATGTACTAACTAGAATCAGTGAGAAACTTCGTCAACTATAATTTTCCTACAGAGATATAGCTAGGGCCTCGATTAATGAGAACTTCCTTATTTAATTTTCCAAGTACACGAAACTTATTGACTTTGTCACGACAAGAGTGAAAGTGATAGGGAAAGTAGAAAAATAATTTACTTACATTATTACTTATTTGTGTTGATTGTATAAGCGTCAGTCAATAGACAACAGGTATCGTGTACAACAATGAAACTGTGTGACAAACTTTGCTGGAAATAGCACACCAAAAAGAATAAGCAAAAGGTCTGTTAACCGGGCGGAAATTAGACCTCGTTTCAGAGATACAGGTTGGCGGTAGAGTAGGAAAATGAAATTTAGAGCTTCATGATTCCTACACCTCGAGCAGTAGAACTGATGCGGCATGGCACCGTTAGAAACTTGAAACCTCCACTACCCAAAAATGTGTATTTCAAACTTGCGCAATGAGCGCCCAAGGGATTCCCCAAACGAAATAAGGGACTCCGAGACATTCTCTGAAATGCGGATGAACGAGACGTGGAAACATGAAGCTTCAAAGAACAATTTATCAAGCTTTCGGCAGACTGTAAACCAAACAGAACTTCCACCAGTTTTAGTATAAGACAAGTATACTCGTCATCTGAATAATAATAAAAAAAAAACTGAGAATTTTACCCCTTGTAACAAAACTGCAGAAGGAATACAATATCTCTTATAAATTAATGTTAAGAAACACACACGGTTCCTTTCACGGCTAGTGTTTCTACTCCCCATTCGCCAAACTATACTGAACATGAAGATTCTGCATATCTTATGTAGTAATGACATGTCATCATCATCATCATAATCAGCCGTTTTCTATCCACTGCTGGATGAAGGTCTCCCCCTTTTCTTTTCACATATCTCGGTCTGCTGCAATCCTCGAGATGCAGATCCTCGAAAGTAATGATATATAAAATGCACAAACTTTCTTTCCAGTTAAGAAAAACGACTTGGGCGTAAATATTTGACCAAAAATCCTTACTCCCTCCATTGACCAAAGTACAAGGTGGTAACAATTAAAGTGACATTATTCACAGTGGCCAAGTGCGAGCGGTTATGAACGCAGTACAAACATTGATACTTCTTAGATATGCTGAGCCTGAGACAATGAAGTATCGTTTAAAGATAGGAAGAGAATTAGTTCCAATTTTCACTACCAGGCGAAAATATGCTGTACAAAAGTGTGATGCTAATAAAGTTGTTCACATTAAACATCTCTCACGTGTTTCATATTTCCTGGCTAGGTCATAATCTCATCTGTACATTTCTACGTGTTGATAGATTGTACAGCGCCTTTCCCCTGATTTTCACATCAGGCCACATTTTCGCCTGATGGAGAAAATTTGAACAATTTTTTTCGCAGCCTAAAAGGTTCCCGCACTGTCTGACTTCATATAAAACTACCAAGTATCACTGTCATACGTTAATTGCCTTTACATTTGGAAACTGTGTATTGTCACTTTAATTATAACCACCAGCTATACACGTATTCCACATATCTTATGCAGTAAAGATGTACAAACATATACAAGGTTTATTGAAGTTGAAGAAAGCGTATGTGGGATAAAAATTACACACCAGATACCCACCCCCAATTAACAAACCACATAGAGAGATTCTGCATATATTATATATCAAAATACACAAGGATTCCTTGAAGTTAACAAAACTAAATGAAGGAAAAAATATTCAGAGTATATATTTTACCCCCAACGAACAAACCACATACGCAGCATTCCCCATATTTTCCTAAACAACCATATATTAAAAACACAAACTTTCCTTGAAGTTCAGGAAAACCGTCGTGGTGCAAAAATTTTCATGGTTGATTTTTACCCGCAATAACAAAACATCATGCGCAGATTCCCCATAAGTTATGCAAAAATGATGTATAAAAGGTAAAAGAATAATAATAAAAAATGTAAAGTTAAGGGTAATGTAAAGCCAAGATCTCCGACAAGAGATGGCAGCACTAATCCGTATATGTCTAATGTATTTTTATGGTTGCAAGAAATTTCAATGCTGCTCCTACAAATTCAAGAATACAGAGTTCAAACTTTCAGGGAAGAAAGTTCATAACCAATTCAAGAGTTCTATCTGTGCCGATTTTTTGTTCTATTTTTTTTCATTGTTGAACAAGCTTCATTGTTATAGGCATAACAACAGTGAAATGATTTCAACAATGAACAAGAAAGACAATGAAAAATCGGCACGGATGGAACTCTTGAATTCGTTATGAACTTTCTCCCCTGAAAGTTTGAACTTTCTAGGCTTGAAATGGTAGGAGCAGCATTGAAATTTCTTGCAACCATAAAAATACATTAGACATATACGAAGATAGTGCTGCCATCTCTTGTCGGAGAACTTGCCTTTATCTTGCCATTTAAAGAAAAGTAAAGTGGAGGAAAAATTTCACAGCTGATTTTTCACCGGTAACTGACTATACTACCGGTATATCTCAAACACAAAGCATATCATATTCAGCACACATTTACAAAATACACACGTTTTTTTTAATTAAGCAAAAGCGACTTGGAGGGTAAAAATTACACTTCAAAATTTTACCCACCATTGACTAAACTATATCTGCGAATGCAGCAACTCTTCTATAGTAATTATATGTAAAAATACAGAATGTTTCCTTCAAGTTAAGAAAAACCGACGTGGTGGTAAAAATTTCACGGTTGAATTTTTACCCCCCTTGACCAAACAATATGTGCAGATGCAGCGTCTCTTACATATATGAAAAAATTAAAGGATGTTCTTTTTGAAGATAAGGAAAACCGACGTGGGGGGTAAAAATTTCACGGTTGAATTTTTACCCCCTATTGACCAAACTATATGTGCAGATGCAGCATCTCTTATATAGTAATTATATGTAAAAAGATTTAACATTTTTTTGATGTTCACTGAAACCGACAGGGGGGTCAAAAAAACGTCGTGAAATTTTTACCGGGGGGTAAAAAATCGATGGGAGTAAAATTATCCCGTTACACCGGCTACCCTGACTGAGGTTATCCAGTTACACCAGATGAATTACTCAAGGGCCTAGCCACTACCTTGGCCAAAAGTGATCGCAGAAGAATGTCATCCGTCATACATCCCACACAACACACAATGTTGAATTAACGTTTTCGTTGAAAACCTTGAATTTTGACAACGTTGTATTTGGTGACGTTAAATTATACGTTTTATCAACGTGAGTTAATAAACGTTTAAAGAATGACCAGTATTAAACGTTGAATTTAAATTGTGTTCTTAAACCTTCTAAAATGGTGGAAAGCATAACGTTGATTCAACATTGAATGTTTGTGATATTTCCTAATCTACAGAAACAAGTTTCAGTCATAGTTTTATGTTTAAACTTAACTAGGTATCATATAATATTTTTTTTCTTCTTCATGGAAATGCACTTCTATTTGACATTCATACAATGGCTACGCTATGCGTTTTGTCTTTTGTTCTCTCATGAAAACCGGGAAAGGCAGGACATCAGCGCAGCGAGAGATCGAAATGACAGGAGGAATTTCGAATAAGTTGCTCAAATGATTTATATATATATATATATATTTTCTTCATAGAATAGGTTGTCTCATCTTGTTAAAAGCAATAAATGTGGTACTAACAATTCTCAGACTTACTGAATGTATCAAACAATTCCACGAGGCAACCTAATTCTGTTTTGAAAATGTATAACTTCTTTATTTCGTTCCGATGCTTCTTATAGATAAGAGCATAAATGTATGTATGTAACTATATACAATTAAAGAAGACAACTAGTATTTTAGTTTGTGGAGTTGTTTTAAAGTAAGGATTTAACGAACATTTGTTTTTTCTCGCATTATTTAAATTGCATTCTGAATATTTATTTATTTATTTTACATACATTATCGCTCAGACGTGCTATTTCTGAATAAATAAGTTACGTTTATACGTACTCAAGTATTATTTGTTCTCAATTTTTATTGATCCTTTAATTAGTGGTTTCACTAAGAGTGCAACGCGGATTGTTGGATTGTCACGTCATTGGTTATGTTTAGGTAGAAGTAAAATTTAACTTTCAGGACAAATTTCGTACCTTTCTCCCAAAATGCCTACTTATAACGAATATTTAAATTTGTGCAGATGAACAAAACAATGTAAGTTTCCCAGACCGAAGCCTAGTACTTCAGTGTTCAGTACGATATGCTTTAATTGAAATTACAATTTTAGGATTGATTCCAGGTTAAAATCCTATCAAAGGATTTTTCCTGGAATCAACCTTAAAATTGTATCGTACTGAACATTGAAGTACTATGATTCAGTCTGGGAAACTTATATTGGGTAAGTTCCTCTAAGAGTACGCACTTAGTGTTCGAACCCACTTCGTGTCAACAAGAATGAAAAGAAACACGAGAGTAAGTGGGTATCCCTTTAATGGTCTTTCTACTTTTCATTAACATAAGATAAGAACCAGGTTTAGGTAATTACAGGAGTTACCGTGAATATAATGATCATGGGCAAAATCGCACTCTTGGGGGACTATTCCTGTAAGAGTGCGCATTATGTCCTCAAAGAGTGCGCATTATGTCCTCAAAGAGTGCGCATTATGTCCTCAAAGAGTGCGCATTATAAATTTCTATAACAATTAAGCTTACTAATATTAAAGCAGAGCAAAATGTCTGATTTGAAGTATTGACCTACTGTTGCTCATTTTCACACATCCGTATGATTAACAAAAGTCACAATGGAAGACACCTTTACCCTCATAGGAAGAACATCCTTCATGCCACCACATCTTGCAACCCCTACATTGAATCCAATCCTCACTGATCGGCTCCTGGTAAATTTCATTACATCCTGGACAGATGATATTATCTTCACTTGTTGAAGTGGAAGGTACCGAAGGAACAAAGAGCTTTCTTTTAGTACCAGGCTTTTCTCCTTTGCACTTGGATTTTCTCGAAGAATCCAGCGATTTTGCGAAAGGTGATGATGTCATGATTTCTGATCTCTTCGCGTGTCTTTTTGGTTTCATCTTGGATTTTTCTTTTGGGAGTGGAAATCTATCAGAAGGAGACACTGATTTTTCTGTGGAACAAATGACACCACTGGATGTACTGGGACCTTGGACAACTTCAAGTTCAGACACATTATTATCTTCACCTGAACCTTGGCGAGTTGCAGGATAAGAACTTGTCTTTTGTGTACCGTCTACATCATTATGGGATGTGGCAGGACCTAGCTCATTTTCAGTAGGCCTAATGTTCCCTGTACCTTCTTCAATCTCTTCTGCTACCGGATGGTTTGTAAATGCAGCTGGTAGAAAATCTTCTTCCGCGAAAATATCGGGATCATAAGGATGTATTCCCGTACATTTGAATGAATTTCTCGCCTTCTCCATTGTTGCAACTTTCTCATATGCTGCTCGAAAGAGAAAAGATATGTCGCTTAGTGTTATACAACGACCCGGGTTACTTACCATCCATTTGTCACATTGAAGTGCATAAGCTTTTTTTAAAGGCCCAAAAAATCCCCTGCCGAGTGGTTGCATCATATGACTTGAGTGAGGAGGTAGAGAAAGGAGGGTAACAAAATTTTCTCTGCAGTAGAGAACAGCATCGATACTACAATGTGAGACGTGGTTGTCAACGATCAAGAGTACAGGATCATTTTTAGTTGGTTTAACAAACTTTACGAAATGCTGTAACCACTCGACGAAAACTTCTGTGGTCATGTAGCCGGAATCAGAAATTAAAGGAAGGGTTCCCTCTGGGGCATCTTTGTACAATTCCAACTTCAGTCGCTTTCTAGGGAAAATCATAGCAGGGGGTATATAGGTACCGGTAGGTGATAGGCAACAAACTATTGTAACGGTTTGTCCCCGTTCACCAGAAACTACTTTTGCTACCGAACGTTTGCCTTTCACTGACACTACTTTCGGGATGTTATTCGGAACAGTTGAGAGTCCACTTTCATCCATGTTAAATTTACGGTGAGGTGGGAACTGTTTCTCGTCCATCACAGCTTTCAAATTGTCGAAGAATTGTTTACATTGTACCTTGTTAAATCCCGTAGCTCTTCCTACACTACACTTCTCAGGCACACGAAGACTTAGATTGTTTCGCTTGCAAAAGCCATAAATCCAATTTTTTCCTGCCATTTTTGTTACGTTGTTAAAATTATGGTTGATGTGGTTCCTCTCTGCGAAATCAAATGCGAGTTTCATAAGTTGTTTCCTGGTGATACCATAAAATCTAGCATCTAGATCCCTCACATGTGCTGCTAACTCCGTTTCTTGTTCCAAGTTAAAAGTTGGCTTTAGTCGTCCAAGAGAAGTTGGAACAGTTCCCTGTAAGAAAAGAAAAGGAAACGTGCAGATAGAATTTGAATTTTCTATAGGCCTATTACCTATACAAGAAATTTTCAAACTTATCAATAAATTATTGGTAAAGAACAGGATTTTGTGATCAAAAAAAAAATTTAAACAACGAGATATTTGTTTAGTTAGCTCTCAGACCGATCAGAGCCTGAATCATCCCTGCTAGGTCAGCCTCAATCACCCTGCTGCATTGAAAGGGCATTGTAAAGGCACGATATCTAAAACTAGACGGCAGCACTATCTCCGTATGTCTCTAATGAATTTTTATCGTTCTACGAAATTTCAATGCTGCTGCTACAAATTCAAGACTAGAGAGTTCAAACTTTCAGAGATTAAAGTTCATAACCATTTCCGAGTTCAATCTGTTGTACCAGCAATCAATGATACGTGTGATGGCTGCTTAAATTGGAGGCCTGTTTATACTGTGACTGAAATTTATAAACACTATTATTGAAGCGAACACAGGTATGGTCTAAAGAAATGCAAACGAGTCTAGGAGAAGCAGTAAGGTACCAGGCTATGAAAAAAGAAATAAAGGATTAGAAACATAGGCTATAGTCTTGACGGTAGTTGTCCAACACTCATTTCCTCAAGTATTCTACAATTTAAAAAGAACGAAGACGAAATTAGATTAGAATCAATTTTATGACCTTCAGGCATCTATTGCTCAGGCAGAAAAAGGAATTAGAATTTAATTTTATCCAAAAGTACTTACAGCTTTTATTCGTTTCCTAAGAGTTGATTCGTTAATTCCCAGTGATTCAGCTATTTTCCTTTTGCTTTCACCATCTCTTAATCTTCGATAGCAATCATTCAGTACCTCTTGAGTGAAAATTAGTTTCCGCTTTGATTTTCTTTTGTAACCTGACATGTTTCCTGCGGAAGAAAGAGATAAATAAAAAGATGATATGAATTGCAAATTACAAAGTATACGTATATTTCTCATAAATATCAAACTATCTAACCAAGAACTAACGTAATCTCTATTACACTCACACACAGCTCGCACATTCTTCTGCGAGGTTTTCTACAAGCAAATTCATAAACATACAAATCGGAAATAAAATTGACGTTTTAACGAAAATGTTACAACCATTGTTGTCTGACAGCTTATAAACGTCGTTTTTTGTTATATTGTTTAATAAACTCTCAACAGTAGTAGTACATTCAAAACTAAAACCAAATTTCTTCCTGTCCTCAAAGAGTGCGCACGCGCGCTCTTGGGGGAAAGCCCAATGCGTACTCTTAGAGGACATCGTATAGTTCTAAACCTGTTCGCTAGATGTAAGAAGTGAACACACTACAAGCCTTATGCACACATTGTAAAAACTACATGATCGAAGCTATTGTTTGCTATAATGAGCTTTGTCTTCGACTTCAAACTGTGTCGTACAAACGTTACTTTCTAGTAGCGAAATATTACATCAATATGATAGAAAATCACTTACCTCCAAATAAGTCAGAGCACACAATCCTTTTGCAGACGCGATCTTGCCTGAAGAACACAAGACACCTAGCTGTACACAAAGCCATTAACATTGACGTGACGCGATGCTGCCAACTTACGAAATTGGCACTGCGTACTCTTTTAGGACCGCGCGCTCTTAGAGGAACTCACCCTTATTCTGTTCATCTTCACAGATTCAAATATACGTTGTAAGTAGGGATTTTTGGGAAAGGTACGAAATTTGTCCTGAAGGTTGAATTTTGTTTCTATCTAATCGTTTTATAAACGTTGCGTAACATAGATTAAACGTTGAGTAGACGTTTATGCAACGTTGAATCAACGTCAATGCCAAAATTAAGTTGCGGAAAAGGTTTAATTCAATGTCTTTAAAACGTTTATTAAACGTCAGATTCAACGTTGAATAAACATCTCTTAGAATACTAATCCGATAGTTGTATAACATGGATTCAACGTAAATTCAACCAAGATTCAACGTTTATTAAACATTTAAGGAAAAGTTGAATAAACGTTTATTTAACGTGATTGTGCTGTGTGGTATGTGGCGAGCATAGGCCACAACTGTCTGCTCAGCCCATAAATGAAACCAATAGAGGTCACTCTATTCTTAATCTTACAGTCTTGAGAAAATCAATAAATCTAATCAGTAGGTTATAAAATTAACCTCATTTGGAAGAATTTGAGACAGAGAGAAGATAAAACAAATCTGGAGATAAAGGAATGAGGAA
This sequence comes from Lepisma saccharinum, assembly GCA_022664845.1. Lineage (NCBI taxonomy): Eukaryota > Metazoa > Arthropoda > Insecta > Zygentoma > Lepismatidae > Lepisma > Lepisma saccharinum. Next base: position 1,567 of record JAGDQP010066523.1, on the reverse strand, counting down.
GAATGGCTCATCTGTTTCGAAGAAAGGGAAAAGAGGAAAATGAAGTTGTCACGTGTAACAGAAGGCGAATATTATTTTGAAACATTGTTCATTCACTTCTGTAGGCGGGGAGCGGGTTAGGGTTTTGTATAGTGGACCCCGAAATCTGGAGACATATATATAAAAAATAACTTATGCCTTAGCTCATTTCTAAAAGTTAATATCCAATCTTATGCAATATCAATAATTACTGGTATTAGCCTATGCTCTTAATGTTCTGCAAACAATAAATTGATAACGTCGGGAGGCGGTGGGAGGGATTAACCGGGTTCATGATTTAAATTCATTGTTGGAAACGAAATAACCTTCTGCTGGTATTTCCGGAAGTTGGACAAGAATGCGTCTTTGGCTCGGCATGAATTTATGGAACTACGGCGTTAATTTTACTAATTTCTTGATAGCAATGAGGACATTACAATATCAAGCAGTTCGTTATTTCTTACCGAAAGAGGTAGGGAGAAAATTAATGCTTATCCTCACTTATTGGAGTACTGGAGGCAAATACACTGCTGTCCCTCCTTACAAGACAACGGGTAAGTGCGGTACAAAAGAAAACACACTAGATGCCAGGAATTTTCCCCTACAAAGGACGCCCTAGTACTAAGGCTGGTACCTCCACACCCATGCTCATAATCTCAAACCAACTTTATTATTTTTACTTGAACCGGGATCTGAACCCGGAACCTTGGAGACACTGGTCTGGCGCATCAGACCACACGACTGCCTATGTGGGCAGTCAAGAGTAGAAGGTACATGTTTAATCAATTGCATTATTATTATTGTTATTATTCGATGGAAGGGCGCGTGGACGTAATGTGGAAAACGTTGGCAAGCCGGGGAAAGAGGCCGTTGGCATGACCGAAACTTCGTTGAGACGACAAGATTAGAAGATACACGTTAACTGAGCATAAACTTGTTGTGTTCTAACAAATAAATAAATAAAACCATCTTGATATTGCCCAATATAGAATTCAACGGAGAACGATTGTTACTGTGGCGATGAACTTAACGAGTTCAAAAGCCATAGTTAGTTTATTTTATGTTGTGTTCATCATCATCATGTTTATACTTTCAAATTTGCGCCCCTTCACTTGAAGGAGCTCTTCAAGTCCCCTACGATACCTAAGAAATCTCCCCCTCCCCCTTCGTCTGAAAATTGCACAAATCGAACACTGTTTTGAAGGTCCTGCTTAGGATGATCTAAAGTTCACATAGACAAACAAACTTATGAAAAATGTCGAAACTTCTGTAGTGGTTCATTCGCAAATAATTGCCGCAAAATCATTAAAATGTTTACTTTTTGGCTCAGAATCAAACACTTCAAGTTAGTGAAGCTGAGTTCTAAGTTTCTCCCCCTCCCTCTCATTTTTTCTCTCTTCCCGTCGCTCTCTTCTTTTCTATCGCGCCGTAGAACAAAGCAGAAGACCGGCAGAACGGACAACGCAATTTTGGGGAGAAATAGGTGTCTGCTATGCGCAGCGCAGCAACTCAGAAGACTAACGCAAAACGATTCATGAGCGAATCATAT
>JAGDQP010066521.1:0-11268 GCA_022664845.1 Lepisma saccharinum | reverse complement strand
CCAATCTTTCCACTAAAAGGCTTACACTATACCCACGTTTAAGAGTAAATACAACAAAAGGCTAATTTTCGACTTTAATTTCTCCATAAAGCGGAGTAACTTTCACCCATTTCATGTTTCCACTTTTTACAGTGTAACAAAGTCTCGTGTAGTAGTGGTTAAGCAGACTTTTTCATAATTTTGTTAGGTGTGTCAATACTTTTTGCGCTAACTGTACACTGTAAAAAGTAGAAACACGAAATGGATGAAAGTTACTCCGCTTTATGGAGAAATAAAAGTCGAAAATTAGCGTTTTGTTGTATTTACTCTTAAACGTGGATATAGTGTAAGCCTTTTAGTGGAAAGATTGGTAAAATTAACTCCATTTTAAAGTTAAACACTTTCTTTGTAATAGCTTAACGTTAACTGAAAATGGGTTGAAACTTGCCAAAGTGATTTGTCCGTGAACGTTCAACTTATTTTACGCTTAAAACTCGGTCATTTTCTAATCGAAGCGTAAGCTAAACAGGCAATTTTGAGGTTACATACTTTTGTGGATGAAGTTTAAGCCTTAGTTGGATATTCTATAATCCAGTAACAGGAGTAACGCTACTTGTTTGTCACTAAACGTCCCGCCATTTTGAGTGTTTACATTGCCTTTACACTGTGAACAGCAAACAGTTTACTGGTGGACCGAGAAATTAAGTTGGGTATAAATCTTTACACTGTAGCAAACGTATCTCTCCTTTTTTCACGAGACGTTCGTCGTAGTAAAATAAAAAACGTCGTAAAATAAATAATTAACCTCCTCCACAGTAACACCATAGCTCGCTCGGAAAGCCAGAGTCACCAACTGCCTTCGTAGCCAGAGTCACCATAGCTCAGCTGCCTCCATTTTTTGGATGAACGTTGTGTTTCCTATTTTTACAGTGTATATTTCTTCTCTCAAGCGGTTTACAGGCCACTTAAAACTGTAGTTCCGTTCTTTCGATGTTATCACCTTCATCTGATCAAAAGCAATGGTAAACCACTGCCTTGGACATAGGAGTCCAAACCCTGCTACTCCCCCACGGGTGGAATACTAATAATCATAATCACTTTCGTCCCTAATTATCAAAGTTTACACTCTTTTGGTATAACCATACAAAACGATAGATAACATCACCTCATCACAAATGTAAGCATCCAACGAGTGAATTTGATTTCTGGGTAATGTGAAAGATCAAGCTAAATCCACCTCCAAATTTCTTACGTTTCCTGCGATCTCATAGCACAGCAGATAGCCTTGTTATATACAGATGCTTATCAGAATAATGGAAACACCTGAACGAAAGTGCAACTTACCAGATTAATATGGTGTCGGGCCACCTTTCGCCTTCAGAACAGCCTTGATGCGACGTGGGATGGAGGCATAGAGGTCGTGAATGGTAGCAAGTGGAATATTACACCATTCCTCGTGCAGGGCATCGGCCAGTTCTGTGAGAGAGGATGGAGGTGGAAATCGTCGCCGGAGTCGTGTTTCCAAGATGGACCACAGATGTTCAATTATGTTGAGATCTGGGGATTGGGCGGGCCAGGGGAGGTGTTGAACTTCATCCCGATGTTCCTCAAACCACGCTGCAACAACTCCAGCTGTGTGAATGGGTGCATTATCATCCTGGAATATGGCGTCATTGTCCGGGAACAACATCCGGACCATAGGATGCAAGTGGTCTCCTAAAATTGCGACATAATCGTTGGCAGTGATGCGTCCGCGAAGTGTGACCACAGGACCCAATGAAAACCATGATATTGCGGCCCACAGCATCACCGTGCCGCCGCCATGTTTCACAGTTGGGCGGAGACACTGCAGATCATACGCTTCTTTGGGCGTTCTCCACACATAAACACGGCCCGTGGTTTGGAATAGGGTGAATGGTGACTCATCCGACCATACCACACGTTTCCAGTCGTCAACGGTCCAAGTTGCATGGTCGCGGCACCATTTGCGGCGTGCTAAAGCGTTCTGGTCCCTGATGAGAGGTTTGGCCCGTGCAACACGACCCCGTAAGTTCATGTCATGTAATTCGCGGCGGACTGTGATTGTCGAAACAGGTTGGGGGAGGTGCTGATTGAGTTCCTCCGTCACTTGCGCCGCAGTGGCACGACGGTTCCGCGTGACAATGCGCTTTAATACCCGGCGTGCCCTGTCACTGATGCTTTTCTTCCGCCCACTGTTCCACTTCCCCGATGTGGTTTTCCCGTGTGTTGTGTAGGCCGTCATCACCTTCGACACTGTCCCTGGCGACACACCTAACACACTAGCCACTGCCGCCACACTCACTCCACATAACCGCGCACCAACAATTTGCCCTCTTTGAAACTCTGAGAGGTCTCCCATTTTACACTACCTCCGTCTGCTGCAGCCACTGCACACTCCTGTTCCACGACGCCTGACGTAGTATGGAGACCGACCTAACACACCACCACCAGCAGTCCGGCGCTGCGGTCGCCACGACACCACTGCCAACCCATACATCTGACGTGTTGCCAACTACAGGTGTTTCCATTATTCTGATAAGCATCTATATATATATATATATGTTAGTTCAACAGATTTGTAACTTAAATTTCATTTATTAAAGATTTCAAACATAGAAATTTGTATTACATACGAATATAAGGAAGTACTGTATTTAGCAAGCTTGTATAAACTCTGGTATTAACGGAAGGTGTGTCTGAATACGGATTGAGGGGTACCAGGTTCGATTCCTGGCGCTGCCAAAGATTTTTTTTCCAAGGCGTGTGGGTCTGGCACGATGCCCACCCAGCATCGTGATGCAATTGGGGAGCTGCTATGAATAAAAGATAGTGGCGATCACAGTGAGAGCTTAGATTCTCCTCTCCCAACAGGTCTGGTCAGCGTGGGAGCAGTAGACCAATCTCCTCCTTAATTCAGTAGTGGATTGAATATAGCTGTGATTTATTATATATATATTTATAATCAAACTTGGACTGTCACCCCAAAAGGCTTCTGTCACTAACCGGGAGAAGATCCCTTAATTTCTCTTGCGGGGGCTTAAGGGAACCAACCGGGGTAGACGCCTAATGTCCATTCCATACGTTCACATCGTGACGCCTGTTAGTACCCAAGCAACTGCTTGGCGAATGAACATAAATGGGCTTCTCACCAACCCGCATTAGCAGACAGCGTGGTGAATCATATGTCTGCACTCCTCCTTTCCTATCACATGATGGTACACTGAGCGAAGGAAGTCCCTGAAATGCAAAGTAGCGAAGATAGGCAACACACCATACAGGAAAATTTGCGCTTAATCAGTTCTGGAGAGCAAATGAATAAAGTTTCTTAAACTTCTCCGTTGCTTAAACTTACTTCTTCGTCCAAAAGCACGAGCTTAATAACTACAAAACAAAATCAGTAAATAATAATAAGCCTTACACTCACTAAAGTTATAAACATTAAAATTGCATACTCCAATAAAGGGGAAAATAACACAACGTAACTGTAAACTGCGTTTATATAGACAAATATTCTTGCTTAAGTTTCGAAATGAAGCCATCTTTCAATACCGGCGAAAGGTATAGTAATTGTGCATAAGTCGTAAGCGTCCTCTGTGGTGTAATGGACTAATGCGTGGAAATGAGAGCATTCAAAGTAAAATCTGAGGTCGTCGGTTCGAACCTACTCATATTACCATTCACTTTTTTAAACTTTCATTTTGAATAAAACAAGTGAAAAATGCCAATTTTACAGAAATGTTTAAAATTGCATTCCAAAACTTGAATAACAGGACGAGGTCAGAGAAATACGTTACGCTGCCAGTTTTAACACTAAAAACTACGTAAGGGATCTAATTAAGGAAATCAAGCGAACATGTAAGTTAATATGGCCAGCTATCGAGTTCAATCCAAATCCGGTGATTACACAAGACACATTTTAAAACATTTTTCCGTAAGATGAAGATTTTTCTCTGTTCTTTACTAATTTTGGGGTGCTGATTTTAAATTTGGCAATATAATTTTTGTCGCACGTAGGTGTTTTGTGTTGTAACGTCCTTTACTTTTTCCTATATAGAACAAAATTGCCTGTTCATATTGTCTTGATTTTATGAATATTTACACACACCAGGGGGCAGTGACTCCGCCACACCACCCCCTGTGTCACACAGCTCGAAAATCAATAGAAACCATGCTAAACCCACTTACACCCTTCCAACTTTACACCCCCCAAACAAAATCGTTTCGGAATCCCTAATCATACCACAGGCTATCAAGCACAGAAATACAGTGATCAAAAAATCCTACTAAAGCAAATGAAACTCAATTTGAGGTTATGAAGCAATGTTTAATTTAGAGTTTTGAAGAATCGCAAAATCGTTATCTCGTGTATACACACTAAATCAAAAGAGCGAAATTCCGCTCGATTTGAACGGGAAGAGGGAAGATTCTTTTAGAGTGAATTTTCATCGGAGAAAAGTTCCTGCTTGAAAACGAAGGTATTTATGGTAGCCCATGTGAATGGGAATGTACACATTTTTTAGTTGAGTTTGAATCTGTTCATTAAAGTTTTCATCTTCTGAACACGAAAACGACGTAATAAAATGATGAAAATGTACAGCCTATTCCAAAAAGGTTGACCTTATTGATTAGGCTGTTTTAAGCTGAAAATTCTCCAAGTCCAATTTCGAGTATCTTCGGAAACAGTAAACCAAAGATGCTAGGTTTCAGCCCTCAAAGGTACGGTGAACCTTCGCAATTGAATAAAAATTTGCAAATCTGTTTTTCTTCTTTTAAGGGCAATAATACATGTTGAAATGTTATTAAGTGTAGAAAACGGTAACATTCATTGAAATACGTAATGATACAGCATTTCCAAACTGTCCATACATCTGAGCACCTGATGGTTTTGTCAGCTATGTTTCCATACGTAAAGAACATCTCCAATGAAAGCAAAGATAGCAAACATATTTTTCGTTTTTATAGTATAATAAACAAGACAAAGGAGAGACAAAACAACAGCATTAGCAACGTATACGGATGTCATTGTCTTGGACACCAAAAATTCATTCATGTTTCTTCAGAAGGAGTCCTCGCCGAAGGAGCTTGATAACTATGTTCATGTTAGCTCAGCGGTAGAGTGCTGGGGCTTCGAGTCGAAAGGTCCTGCGTTCGAACTCCGTTCGGGACAAGAATAAGCGGATAGAAAATTACATTGAAATAAATAAGTTTTATATGTATTCATACAATCATTTCAGGACAAGTAATTATTATGTTTAAAAATATAACATGAGAGAGGTGTTGACAGAACGTCGTTATATTTGTGTGTTATGTGAATGTTAAATACAAGTAAATTAAATCCTGTAATAATAATAAATAATTGCGTGTAGTGTATTTGTCTGCAGCTATTTGTCATACGGAAGCTACGCCTCTATATTGTTATTTACCTTCTTGAAATAGTCAAAGGCTGTCAAAAGAAAATAAGGTCACAAGGGGAAAATATCCAAAGTCGGATCATCGTTGCAGACCGCAAGTTCAATATCCTCAAAGTTCACGATCCCCACGAACGATGAGGACACTAAACTGTTCTTTAGTTCCTTTCCACAGATTTTCAGTTCAGTATTCTGAAATGTTTTTTTTCATATGGAAGTGGTGAGGCTTTAATCTCTCTTGGGCTTGGTTCCAAATTCTATGATGAAGACAAGTTAGTATCGTCTTATTAAGTAGAAGGAAAAAATACTTGTATTAACCAGGGTTCGAACCCATGTTCGTTTCTCATTGGTTTACAATGCGAAGGTTTTAACCCTGAGCTAATTTTACAACTAGAAAAGTATTTCCAAGATTTGTGTTATTAAGACACCACCAGATTGAGTCACGCTAAGCGGACCATTTTATACATGAGTGATTTTAGATAAGGAAGATTAGATTGGTGTAGATTAGTTATAGTAAAATTGGGTCATTCCTGGACAAATCATCCAATTTTAGAAAAACTGTTTACATCACCATTTTCAAAGAAAAAGATTTTTCGTATGTGGAGTTCCTACATACCTGAAAATATCAGAAGGACTTTCGAAAGAAATGTGATGCTTTTATATCTCCCGGAGGTGACCATATTTCCAACAAGGCGCGGGACGTTTTTTACTCCCGTAGATATGTACGGAAACCTGCATATCTCAAAAACTAGAAGAACTAAAGAGCTGAATTAAAAGCCATTGGGTAGCTCTTGAAGTGCACTGCGAAGATGTGGAATCCTGTCTTTGAAAATTAATTTCTTTATTCCAAAAATTGGGCTGAAAAATGAGTTACGAATATTGTATAAAATTCAATTTTTAAACCAAGTTTTTAAGGTGTAGGAGTTGAATAAAATTCTGCAAAATTTTGTCATGTTTAGACCTCCCAAAAGGGTTTCTGACCTTCACATTCTTTTTTCTTACGGGTGTTCAAACATGGCCCTTTGCGAAAAATGCCGGATTTCGGGCTTAAATATTGCACATGCGTCCTCATGAAACAATCTGAAATCTGGTTTCTGCTTTGTATGTGACCAAGTAACAGTAGAAATTGCAACTTTCATTTTGTAATGGTTTGGTCAATACCAGCGGATTTTCTTCGCTATACGATGCAAATCCGAATGTGTTATCTTCACGAAAGTCGCCATGTTTTAGGGAAAAAGCTGAATATAAGACTGCAATTTCTCTTGTGATGTTTAGAACTATCAACAGGATGATTGTCTAGAAAACTCTGTGGCGTTGAATCAGAACGCTATTTTTTTGCTACAGGAAAAATGCTGGATTTGGGTCTAAATTATCTCAAATGGGCCATCATAAAAAATCTGAAATTTGATCATCTCCAGGAAGCTTTGTATGTTCTCAAATCACAGTAGAAATGGTAATTTTTATTTTTGAGTGGTTTGTTCAAGAAAAAGTTGTTCATGGGAGTTAAAAGTGTGCCTTTCAAGCTGTGTAGTAATATGAAGCTGCATATACACATATAGTCCGCTTTCACTGACCAAACTAATTAGAAATAAAAGTTGGTTGCAATTTTGGTTGTGAACTGACCACTAACAAGGCTTTCTTTAAATTTCAGTTTTTCTAAAATACAATAAAAAAATTTAAAAAATAAGCCCGAAATCCTGCATTTTTTGACGAAAGGCCATGTGTGAACCCTGTTTCAACCAAATTAATTTTTGAATATAGACACTCTTTTGGTAGGCCTAAACATTACAAATGACTGCAGCCTTGTATTTGACTGCTTCACAGAAGAAAAATATGATCTTTTTGAAGATACGACATTTGCATTTGCGTAGTACCTATGACGGCGGAGAAACTCAACTTACACTGACCAGGAAACCAAATGCCGAAAAAGACGGAGGATGTTCGGGGAGTTTGGTCGAGGCGGCGTCGGGAATAGGCACAACTCAAACTAGTAGTCGGGAAATAGAGGGGGGGAAGGTCGACGTGTAGTCACAATTGGCGTTTGGTCGTCGGGCCATTTCCGGGTCGCTGTTGGTCTCTGACTTGCCGGCATAGAGGCGAAACTCAGACCATCACCCAGCACTTGACGGTAGGAAAAAGATGGGCACCCGCCTATTGCCTTAGGTCATGAAAAGGTTGCTCCCGTCCATTTCCTGATGATCGAGAGAAAAGCGAGGTCCTGTATATTCTTAATGGTCGGGAAATAAGCGAGTCCCTACCCACTTCTTGCTGGTCGGGAAAAGGTTGGGGTCCGGCAATTTTCCGACCGTTTTAATCTAGAATTTATGTAACTCAAGTATTGGCATTCCTTTGAAAAATACTGCTACAGTAGAATAAAGAAAGATGAAAAGGGGAAACGTTCTTTACATTTGTTAAAAGCAAAAGTGCCTTATGTGATGTCAGGAACTTATAATTTATTCTTAGTCTGCAGCGTTACTCGACTCGGAAGCCGTCTTCGAATATCTGGTTGTACGGTCTAGTGGATAAAGCACTGGAGAGCTGTTCTAAAGGTATCGGGTTAGATCCCACCACAGGCCATCGATTATTTAAAAAAAAGAAATTACTTTTTTATTTCTACTTTCGCAATATGCACTTATTTTGCTATACCTTATCGAACATCAGTGAAATAGATTAGTTAAAGCCATATTATACATAAATTTCAAACATCGAGCTTAGACAGTGTGGCCTGAGCGTTGATATGTCAGTCAGTCATGATTTCTGTTTTATATAGAGAGAGTATTATTATTATTAGTATTAGTACACTGCAAAAATAGCTGTGGTATTCAAAACAGTGCGTTGTCCCAGCGTGACTACCACTTTGGGTGTTAAATCATCACAACACACGGTGTTGATTTCGGTACTGTGAAAAAAAAGTGACGACTGCATTGAGATTTGAACATGGATTGCTCAGTTAGAAGTCAAGTCTCTTACCGACTTAGCTTAATCGTCAGACAGAAAGGACACTAGATACAAACAATATTTAGTGAACAACATTTGAATTAAACGACTACACTATAGATTTAAACAGGGTATGGGATCAAATATATGTTGCTGAACCCCCAAAACAAACTAAGTTACTTGCACGACTTATGCCTTGGTTTAATCACTTCCTATTTGTCAACTGAGAAAAAGAATTCCCATTCATTGAAAATATTCTGTTTCTATGAAAACAAGCAAGATGGCGACAGCCAAACACTTGAACAGCATTACTGCTTTCTTATCGTAACAACATGTCAAATGCTGCGCTTGTTTTCATAGAAATGGAACATATTCTTAATAAATGGGGATTGTGATCCCTAATTGACCAACGGAAAAGTCATTAAATCATGGCATAAGTCGTGGGAGTAACTTTTTTTGTGTTTGGGGTTCAGCAACTTTTTTTTAATAATCTATATGGTTTCAATCTAGTGCTCTTCCAGTCTCACGATTGAGCGAAGTCGGTAAGATGCTCATCTTCTACCTCAGCAACCCATGTTCAAATCTAGCTGCAGCCGTAACTTTTTTTCTTCCAATACCATAATCAACACCGTGGTTGTGTTGATTTAACACAAAAAAGTGGTAGTTACGCTGGGACATCGCATTGTGTTGCATTAACACAGCTATTTTTACTGTGTATTGCCTTTTCGGGATATTATAGTATACATTGAAATTGCCTTATTCTCAAAAGATTAGGAGTACTGATGTATTTTTTTAAATCTGGAATTTTTAGAACATTGACCAAGCCGCAGTAGGTCAGTGGTAAAGCGTTGACGTAGCATTCGGGAGGCCGTGGGTTCAATCCTAGCAGTCGACCATTCTGATTGAGGTTTTTCCACGTTTTCCTCAGTCACACCAGGCAAATGCTGGGATGGACCCTGGCCGACACCTTCCCAAATCCTTTCCCATCCCCTATCCCTGTCTAATCGTTATCAATACAATTCAAATTTAGAACATAAAGGGAAAATTTTGAATTAGTGTTTCCTTTGTACAGAACAAGGCATCATAAATTATTGACTGATTTTGACAAAGATTGTATTTGTTTAAACGTTTAATCAACAACCATTGCGTAAAATATTTGTATTGCTATCAAACTTCAATATTTAACACCTTCTTGTTTAGCTGTATATCTATCTGCTATCTGTATATCTATATGTATCTTGTATGACTTAGACTATATTGGCACCATGTTGTTCGTAGAACATCAATAAATATTGCATTACATTATTACTACCACAACAAATGTAGTGATATTTCACGTTACTAATAAACGGTTAAATAAAAACTTAAAATTTCTAATTCATGTATACTGGGAAACATCGAGTTTCAGGTGATAATAGTAGTACAGTCGCGATATTTTGATGATCCTCTGAATCTAGACAAAGTGACAGTAATCATGGTGCAAAACTAGGAGTTTTATTGTAGTTGCATTTGCTATGAAGATTTATTTTCGAGAAATTCTGTGTAATTAAGAACAAAACTACACAACTACGGGCTTAAAGTAATTCTGTAATGAATATGGTGTCAGTGTTACATACTACATTTCATTTCAGATTTATAGAAGTATCTTATTGACGAACGGTTTTCGGACATTTAAGCCCGAAATCCGACATTTTTCGTAAAGGACCATGTTTGAACCTCCGTGGAAGAGAAGGAGTGTTATTCAGGGTCATGATTTTTTGCGTGTATACACTCGGTTGGTAGATCTAAATATTACAAAATTTTGTAGAATTTTATTCGATTCCTTCACCCTCAAGAAATTTGTTAAATATAAAATTTTACACAATTCATTACTTATTTTTTAGCCTAATTATTGGAATAAAGAAATTAATTTTCAGAAAAGGTAATTTCATATGTTCAATGTACACTTCAAGAACTACCCAACGGTGTTTGATTAAACTTTCTCTAGCTTTTCTGGTTTTGAGATATTCAGATTTCCGTACGTGTCTAGGGGGAGTTAAAAAAACGCCAACCGTCATTTTGGAAATAAAGTCGCCCCGCGAGAAATAAGAGCATACCTTTTCTTTCAAAAGTGGTTCTGATATCTTCAGGTATGTAGGAACCCATATACCAAAAATATTTTTTTCTAAAATGCTGATGTAACATCTTTTTCTAAAATTGGATGATTTGTCATGGAATAACCAAATTACGTATGTTTCAGTTTCTGTCAAAAATTTTAAGAGAAATGAAATTAACATTTCATTTTAATAATAATTTTCATAAAGAAATTTTTATCAATAAGAAAAGCTGTTTTAACAAAGTTAATTGTTATATGCTTTTACACGTATAAAATATATTGTACAATGCAGATTTAAATCTGCGAAAAGCATCCAGACACAGGATTGTTCTGTTCGAAGACAACTGCGTAGATGGAAATTAATATCATTCCTTACCAAACAATAAGATTGTTTTACTATTACTAATAATAATAATAATAATAATCTTCCTTATCCGAAATCACTAATGTATAAAATGGTCCACTTAGCGTGACTCAATCTGCTGGTGTGTTAATAAGACGAATTTTGGCAACATTTCTCTAGCTGTAAAAGTAGCTCATGGTTGGTCGATCCAGGTGGTCGTGCGGGCTAGTGCTGTAGTCTAGCGACTCCAGGATCGCGGGTTCGAATCCCGCCTTGGGCATGGATGTGATTTTAACTGTGTTGTCAGTAGTTAGGTATGAAACAGTAAAAGGTAAAATTGGAATAGGGATAACTGAATAAATTGTATAAGGAAATGGCCCGCTTAGGGCGAACTAAGTTTTAAAAAAATGGTTAAAACCTTTGCATTCTAAACCAATGCTACACGAACGTGGGTTCGAGCCCTGGTTAGGTCAAGTATTTTTCCT
>JAGDQP010066520.1:0-11268 GCA_022664845.1 Lepisma saccharinum | reverse complement strand
TTATGTATTGATTTCTTTAGTTTACAATTTTAATGTTTAAATATGTAATTCCGATACTTAGCAAAGTCCTACAATAAATGTATTATTAAATGTTATTTAGTGTTTCTCGTCAACAGCCAAGTCCGTTAAAAGAAGGTGTCCATCGCCTTTTATTCAGGTACCATGCCTGTAGCTTGGACTCTTCCCGTGAAGAACAATGTCATAGTTATAGATTAGACCTCTATCATACGCCCTCTTAACAGCTATAACGACCCCCGAACTCAGTCATTTATCATTATGGCCACATTGTAGATTGGCATAATGTTCTAATCGCATGAAAGAAGAAAATGGAGGGGCTCAATTGTTTTATTCTCACAGGCTAATTTTCCCGATTACATGAGTTAGCCAATACTTTAGACAACTTGGCTGATATGCGAAGTTCCAAGATGACTAATCCTTGTATATCCGTATCTTTACTTTATGAATATCGTCATTATTCATGTTTATTCTTTTTAGGCTTCAGCGCATTCTTATATAAATGAATTTAAGGCGTCCGTCAGTCAGTCTCTTGACAACTTACAACTCAGAAACTACTAAGGCTAGTTGAGATGTGGTTGGAGAAGTCTCGGCACGATGAGTTCTATGCTGGTTAGATCATCTCGATAGGCTCGTCGACAACGTATAACTCAGCAATTATTAGAGCTACGAGGGTGGTTGAGGTGTAGTTCGAAAGGTTTAAGCGAAACATTTACGACGACAGAGATCATTCAAAGTGGACGCTCGAAGTATGTTATTAAAAATGAATAAAAATTCGCTCCCGTTGAGGCTAGTCATGTTATTTCCTGATAAATTCTGATTCATACACTCACTTTCCAAAATTTTCTACGATACGTAGTTTTCGAGTAATTAAGAGGAAGTATAGTTAATGTGGCTGTCCTGTAAAATGTATAGGTTTAACATTTGATAGACCAGAGGCGAAGCTCCCGGTAGTGTGACAGTAGATCAGGCTATAGACTACTGTCCTACAAAATGTCAGATGTGGGTCTCAGTTAATTTATAATTACATATGAAGGAATTTGTAGACTGAAAAAGACTGTTATCTTACCATTCGATATTGAACTAAGGTCTGAAAATTGGTATTCAGGAAGCCTACAGTCTCCATGCTACGTAGTCGGAGAAGTCTCGCTGATAGCCCATTAGTTGTTATACGCTTTACCTTGTTGTCAAGTAACAAAATTTTCCATTTAATTAACTGACAACAAAACATCCCGATGTTAAAAATTCAGATCATAACCAAACTTTGTGTATCGACAGAGTATCTAAGAAAAATCCTGCATTTTTTCTAGATCCTGCCCTACAGTAGGAAATGTGTAAATGATAATTAATGAGAGATATCTGACGTGCGGTGAGTAGAAAAAGCACTACTATAAATGTTCCTTCCAGCAGCTCTGGTGGAACAAAATGTAAAGCGTTAGCTTACGGCAGGAAAGGTCCGGGGTCAACTTTTTTCTATTCCTGAATCGAATTCAGCGCCATATGGAACCATGAAATACCAAAATAGGCGTTTTGGGGTTGCAGCTATCTTGGATTTCAGAATACAAACCATCATCTTATATTTCATATGAAAAATGTTTTAGAATTTAGAATCATATTCATAACGTTTAGAGTACAGGGATCTTAGCTTAAAGGAAAATGGGATGCTATTTCATGATACATCCCTTTTAGTTTGACTGACATTGAATTTTTTACTTTCCCTCTCAAAATCAAACTGAATTTCCTTCGGAAAATACAAATGAAGAGTAAGGGGGCAAACAAGGAATGTTCATTTTCGGGCTTATTTGGGATCTGTGCTTTTTCTGTTGGTGATACGTCCTAGTATTAAACGGAATATTCCTTTCCCAATGTAGAACTGTCCACGGAAAAAAGATTGGCGAACCATTGTGTCTTACGAGGTTTTCAACATTAAACTATGTTTTTCTCGGAAATGCATTTTTGTCACATTCCTTGTTTTTCTTCTTACCATTAAAATGTTAAATTTATTAAAATTGGACTTCTATTGAATTTGTTAAATTATCTCAAATATCCATACCTTCAATCGCAGTAGACGTTGAGTGGATATTCGCACCCACTGAGAATACTATGCTATTTCTGGGCTAATTCTAAACAAGATTACTCTCTGCAAAATGATCTTGGGATACTCATACCCAAACATCCAGATGACAAAATATCATAGCGTAACCAAACTTGTATACTGCTTAGTAAGGTATAACAAAAATCCTACAATATATTTTAAGAATCTGCCGTTCAGTAGGAAAGAAGAAAATGACAGTAAATGAGCGAACTCTGACCTACAGAAAGTAGAAGCATTACTGTAAATATTCGTTCAAGTAACACTGATGGAGCAAGCGATAGAGCGTTAGACACGAAAATTAAAGTAGTAAAAATGGCGGAAGTCGTCATCAGTTGAGCACAGGGATTGGGATAAGATAAAATGAATTTTATTAGTAAAGGCGGTACTACCAAATATAAAATTTACATGTTGAATATAATGTTAACAGCACTTTCACGTATGTCCACCGTTAACCGGGGCCTGTGCCCCCTCGGTTGACCCAACCCAGCTCACTCCGACGCACCGTGTGTTTCTTTCACGCCTCACTTCTCTCAGTGTGCATCCAGCCCTGGTTTATTTATATACATCCTAGCTTTCAGTAGCCGCTCAAGCAATTGTTAATAATAAATATGAACATATAAAAATATATTTTGAAAGAAAATATCTTAACCCACCGGGATTCGAACGCGGTTTTTTTTATTTCGTAAGCACTACTACTGCACCACGCCAGGAACTTGCAATCGGTGGTTTCGCCGTTGTATTTACAGTGTTACTATTTTAATCCCCATCTGAGCGTTAGCTTACAGTGCGAGACATTTAGGGTTCGAGTACAGTCGCGACCTGAATTTCTTTTGTACTTTTTCCGTAGCACCTGTGCAATTTTTATATTCTACAATATGCTTTCGACAGGTAAAATAAATGGTATTTCTCTATAGCTTTTTATATTTATTTTTTGCATTTTTATTTAAAATCTTCGAAATTATCTGGAAATTATTGTGTTCACATGAAGAACAGAAACATTATAAAAATAACAATAAATAGGCGGTTGCATTATACACGGGGAATTATTATTATTGATTCGGTAATTGCAATGTAACCGTTTATTTATTATTATTTTCATATTGTTTCTGTTATTTATGTGGACACATTTGTTCTAGGTCAATTAGTAGATTTTAAATAAATGGTACAAAGAGAAAAATCCAAATAAAAAAGCTATTAAACAATTACATTCAAAGCATATTGTAATATATAGCATTTGCACAGATGCAATAGAAAAGTAAAAAAAGGAAAAGCCCTTATTGCATTCACACCCGCGCAAGTAACTTTTTATCTTAAATTTTATGCCGATTCCCTTCAAAAAATTGTGCTAATTACACTGTTTTACCATAAGTAATGCGAAAAAGCATGGAGCAACGACGAAATAAAATTTAAATTGAAACAGTAAATAAAGAAACAGGTTAAGTTCTGTAGAGGAGTGACTTACCAGATGTATGCATACGTAGTTTCCGGTTTACCTAAGAGATGGCGCCAGCGAAAAGTACGCAGCGGATTCATTTGACACATACGTAGAAATTCCCAAAATCAGGGTCGGCTGATGACCTTGAATGAATGACACATACGTCATTTTGTTCGCCTGACATAAAAACTACAAACACACACAAGTTGAGTCCGCCAAACACTAGCGTCTTTGTTTTATCGTTCAGTGATCATGTCGAAGTTTGTGCCTGAAAAAGAAACATTTTCCGCACGCATTGCTTTTCTTATTTAATCAAAAGAAAAAGGCTATTGAAAGTCATCGTGTGCTGGTAGAAACATATGGTGAACACGCTCCATCGATTAGAACATGTGAGACATGGTTTCGACAATTTAAAAGTGGTGATTTCAATGTGAAAGACAGTGCGCGCTCTGGTAGGCCACAAAAGTGCGAAAACGAGCAATTGCAGGTGTTATTGGACGATGACCCAACTCAAACTCAACAGCAATTGGCAAAAGCATTAAGTGTGTCACAAGAAACAATCAGCAGACGTTTACGAGTAATGGGAAAGATCAATAAACTGGGTAAATGGGTCCCACAGGATTTGAATGAACGTCAAATGGAAAATCGCTAAGTCACTTGTGAAATGCTGCTTCAACGCCACGAAAGAAAATCCTTGTATCGAATTGTGACGGGTGACGAAAAACGGATTTATTTTGAAAACCCAAAGCGGAAAATATCGTGGCTTTCACCTGGTGAAACCGGCCCTTCAACACCAAGGCCAAATCGCTTCGGCAAGAAGACCATGCTTTGTGTCTGGTGGGCCCAGAGCGGTATTGTGTATTATGAACTCTTGAAACCCGGCGAAACCGTTAATGCACAACGCTATCGCCAACAAATGATTAATTAAAATCACGCATTGATCGAAAGACGACCCAAATGGGCCCGAAGACATGGCAAAGTGATTGTGTTACACAACAATGCGCCGTCTGACACAGCAAAACCAGTGAAAGACACCTTGATCGCTTGGATGGGACATCCTTCCGCACCCGCCGTACTCCCCAAACCTGGCGCCATCTGACTACCACCTCTTCGCATCAATGAGGCACGCGCTCGCAGAGCAGCACTTCAGCAATTCCGAGGACGTTGGAAAATGGCTCGACGAATGGTTTGCCGCAAGAGACAAGCAGTTTTTCTGGCATGATATGCATCAATTACCTGAAAGATTGGCGAAATTTGTAGAAGCCGATGGCCAAAATTTTGAATAAAACAAAATTAATTTCCCTTGAAAATTACGTGTTTTCGTTACCAAAAAAAACGGCAAAAACTTATGCATACATCTGGTAAAAAGTAAAATGTACAGAAGAAATGAGAGGTTAAAGGGATGTGGAGTTCGTTAATACTGAAAATATAAGGAGCGTCGTTTTGAATTGATGTACAATAAAACAGAAAAGGCGGGGAAGAAGTGACAGGTATTTGCAGTAGCGGAAAGTAAGTCTTAAAGGAAATATAAGACGCGTTCGGCAACTAATGTTTTTCATGGATGTAGATGACTGGAAATAAGTCATTGGACTATTTCCTTCTGAAGCCTAACTGCAATTTCTGAGCATGAAACGCCGAACGTACGTAAGCGAGGAAAAACAAGAGCAAAGTGTTTGGCGCTCACACTTACCCACGAAAGCAACGGTAAGCAGACTGTTCCAGACTACTCACACTACTTCATCGTGACTGAGTTTCTTTTAAGATATCTGGACGTGAGAAGCAACTCCGAACACAGAATCTTAAATAATTACGCCGCTTCCGCTCGCCGAACGATGAAAAACTCTGAATTCTCAAGACTTCTTAAGATATGCTGATTCGCCGAACACGCCTTAAATCTGTTGTTAATACACTAGGGGACATAGACCGAACTCTACAAAACCTACTGCTAAACACCCGTTTGTTTAGACTGTAACATGGCAGGTTATTACGGCGACCTACCGGATATGACGTAAGTCTTTAGTCCTCCATAGGAAGAAATAGACTATCGGCATTTTCGCGTGATTCGTCACTATCACTATTCGAACATTTGCATTTTTTACTGTTACTGATATGTTTATTTTCGCTCTTATTGTTGTTTACATCTATAAACGTTAACTACATTTCAACTGCTAGGGAACACGGTATTCATAAACTAACCCACAAAACTCTTTATTTCTCAGACCGATAAAAACACTCATAAATTCATTAAAAACAAAAACTCAACAACTGGAAAATAATAGTGAAAGTATTAAAGGAAACATTATGATGTATACAGACCCATTTAATTAATTTAATAAATATGTCAATAGAAGAAGATAAAGTACCCACGAAGTGCAAATTAGCCAAAATAGTTCCATTTCACAAATGGGGTAACAAGTATAGCCTGAACAGTTACAGGCCAATCTCCATTCTACCAGCAGTAAGCAAGGTAATGGAAAACTGGATCTATGACAACTAAATTCAATGTCTAAATAAAACAGATTACTTTTATAGAAACGAATTCCGCTTTACGCGAAATTCAAGCACACTGACAGCATTGACAAATGTAATCCTCTACTTAGAGGAATCCCTAGATAATAACATGCTATCAAGCGGGCTTTTCATTGACCTACAAAAAGCATTCGACACAGTTGACCATAAGATATTATTAACAAAAATAGATGACATCGGAAAAAGAGGGACACCGCTGAATTGGATCAGAGACTTTTTAATTAATAGAAAACAGTTTGTGGAAATTAATAATAGTAAAAGTAGTCAAACAGAGGTTAAATATGGTGTGCCACAAGGGTCGATATTAGGACCATTATTATTTCTTATATATGTAAACTATATAGTTAACGTTAACTTAAATAGAAAGCTAATCCTATATGCTGACGACATGGCAATATTTTATACAGCTAACACAGTAGATGAGTTAAAACGGTAAGAATGACAAGATCTAGAGAAAATTGTAAAATGAACGAAAATTAATAAAATAGCATTAAATAACACAAAAACAAATTTTATAACCTTCCATAAAACACACAACAACAAAATTTTATTCGACGAACTCAAGTACGACAATTTTCTGATACAAAGAATACAACAAATTAACTACCTTGGTTTAAAAATTCAAGAGAACATTGATTAGGAAAGCCATATCACATATATTGTTAAAAAAGCTGCACCAAAAAATAGGCTTACTTTACAAACTGAAATGCAATATACCGCCCACAAAACGCAAAGATATATATTACGCCTATTTTCATTCTCAATTCTCATATCTGTCAATTATCTGGTTTCACAGTTCAAGAAGATTACAGAATACAATATATACGTTACAGAAAAGAGCAATTAAAACACTATTCAATTATCATCCACAATACCCATCTAAAGATTAGTTCAAAGAAACAGGAATACTGCCATTAGAAAAAGACGTATACCATAAATCAGCAAATTTTGTGCACCAAATTCTCAATAATGAAGTCCACGTAAATATAAACCTCACAAAAATTATGCCTTACTACCAGTATGAAACTAGGACAAAAAAAAACAAAAAACAATTACACTATAACTCAATAAATACAACAAAATATGGTAAAAATAGCCTGAAACACTACTTGACTAACAGTTACACTCAGGTTCCAATCAGATTAAAGGGATAAAAAATATCAAAAGATTAAAAAAAAAGAGCTTAAGAGAAATATATGGGAACAATGGTATGACGAAATATACTAATTGTATGCACTAAAATCAAGAAAGATTGATTATATAGATTAGATTTTAAAATTGTGAAAGATTTTATGCCTGAGAAAATATTTAAAATAGAACTAAAAAATGTATGGGAACAATGAAATGAAAAAAATGTAATGATTGTATATATATTAACATGAAAACAATAAGACTGTCACTGATAAATGTAACAAATTATATGTATTGCCCCTTCAAGTGAGCAATGTGCTCGTTGGGGCCTAAAAATGAGCCAAATAAATAAATATGGGGTTATATGAATCTTCTGTAGCACATAGATTAATGCATTTGTCTCTGTACTTTGATTCATTGTTTACAAACGCAGTAACGTGATCGTCTCTTTTCCTTTGTTTGCGACAATGTTCCCTAGTATGCTCTCTTTGCTTGCAAATTTTACAAAACGGTTTGTTTATATACCTGGGGAATTGGCTGTTAACGGACTTTTTTTTTTTTTTTTACAGACGGAGGGATTTAAAGGTGAGACCTCTAAAGATATTGAGTCGGTTACTTTGTAATTTGAACTCAGAGCAGCTACAGAATTATTCCTTTCCAGAGACTGATTCTGAACTTGTTGAGCGTTGTCGAGGAGGAGTGCTTGGAACTTAACGGCGTCAGATTCTAGTTCCCTTAATGAGTTGTACTGTTTTCCTTAAAGGATGTACTTTTGAAATCACCTCTCTAATAATACGTGATTCTGAAGGAGACGTAGGAAGTCTATGGTATACGTAGTACATTTCCCTAACGAGAGCTGCTAGGGTCTGGAATGGACTTTGAACTTTATCAGATATCTGTCTCTTTAACACAGCTTCGTACTCAAAATTCTCAAATTCTTGAAGAAATTTATGTTTGAACAAATAATACTGTTCCATAGGCGATTGAAAATTCACCCATTGTTTTGCGGATCCTGTTAGAGTTATAGGAAGCACTTTGTTGAGAACATCTTCCTCTGAAATATTAGACAAATATTCTTCCAATTTCTCTAAAAATTGGTAAGAGCTAATAGAGCCTGAAAATCGTGGTGCAGAAACTTTCAACTCTTCAAGGACTTTATCGGTCTGTTACAATTACAGGACTGTACTGTAAACTGATCACGAA
Organism: Lepisma saccharinum; assembly: GCA_022664845.1. NCBI lineage: Eukaryota > Metazoa > Arthropoda > Insecta > Zygentoma > Lepismatidae > Lepisma > Lepisma saccharinum. Next base: position 2,860 of record JAGDQP010066520.1, on the reverse strand, counting down.
CTCCATGTGTTCCCAACTGATCCGGATTCCTGACTAGAGTCGCGCAGATTCCTAATCGCTTGAACCAGTGGTCGAAGTGAGGCGGTATGCACCGGTATGGCATACCGGCTCTGGTTTTTGAGAGCTAAACACATACCGTTACTGAAACACATGCTATACGTTTTCTTATATCCATTTCTGATTTGTCTAGGAAAATATTAGGAAAACATACCGTCTTTGTTTCTTTCGCACTTCGAACACTGGCTTGAAGTATGTCTTGCTTGCTAGAATTATGGCTTAATAAAGCACCAAGCGCTTCGTTCAGATCAACAAGATCTACTCAGCATGCCATTATACTAGTTTATTGGTTACGTAACCTCATAAACTATCCCTTCTTTTGAGATTTTGTTTAACTGTGGACTTTTACAACCAAGAGAATATCCAGGGTAAGTCCACAAATGTAATTAAAAAAAAATAGTAAATATTGTAATTGTTACGTTTCGCTTCTTGTACTAGTGATGATTATTATTTAATATATCGCAAATTATTTTTCGTTTCCTCGTCTTTTGTCTAGGGTATGAGCTTTTTAGTTTTGATTCTCGCTTTGGTTGCTTCAACCATCAATACTTGATTTTCTCTAATTACACTTGCCAAGAGCGGAGTTCAATTACGATACTGAAACAAAACATTTGATTGTGTCTCCAGCAAATGACGATAACTATCTCTCCTCCTGGTACGATGCGCAGAAGGAATTTTATGCCAGTAAAAGAACCACAAGAGAAATATACGCAATTATAGCTCATAAATATATTTAAAAATCAGGGAATAGTCACGGTAACCTTTTTATATTTTAGTAAATGAAAGATTGCAGCTTCTGTATACTATGTGATGACTAAATCTTTTCTCTACGCTTTATCTCTCTTCTTAATATTTACAATAGGATACCTGATACAAATAATATATGTATATATAATTACATGACTTAAAAAATAATGTTCCAGCTTATACTTAATTTAATGTTGAAGGTTTTAGAGACAGAGATCCTTACGGGATTGATAAAAAAAATGTAGTAAAGAAAAAAGAAACGATTGATCTGGTATTGTAGGTTGATGATTCTAACAAGTTACTTAATTGTTGCTGAGAAATTAGGTTGAAAACAATATCTAGACGGGGCCAGGTCAAGGTTATCATAGTCCGTCACCCACACTAGGGGACTCCAATATTTAAACAAGTGACAATCAGGCAAGGTACAATAGGGCGTCATGAAGTTGCTATTAGCCCACAAAAGGGTGTTCGCAGGAAGACAAAAAAAACTTCACATAAGAAATCAGCCTGAGGGAAGGTCATCACTTTGGAGAGAACCGCAACGGAGAAAACTAAACTTCCTCAAAAGAACCTACCGCAATTCTGAAATAAGGCCCGTAGAATTACAATTAATGTTTCAACTTGATCAGAATGCTCGAATTACTTGCAACGATGATTTCTGCTAGGGCGACGACAACGTTTCACATACTGAAGAACGATGCGGGAATAATTAATAAATTGGCCACATTAGGCCTTAGAAAAATCACGATAAGAGAACTTTATATTATTTCCCACATAAGGGTATCTCACATAAAAGATAGTAGCACAAACTAAATAAATTATGACCACATAAGGCTTCCCTAACCTTGTGTACCTTCCTTGATTTAGGTATCTAAGTTTTTGGTAAAGTAAGCTCTGAATTATTCTGTTCAATATCCTTAAGCGGAAATTGAACGCACGACCACGCACGCTAAACTCGCGCCCGGATTGTGAAATCATAATTATATTGTTTTTATTTCAACTTCAGAATGATTATTTATTCTTCATGACCATACGTTTTGTAAGAATTTTTTTTTGGTCCGGTTCATTCCATGTTAAATAAACATAAACACACTTTTTATTCTAACAAAATTCTACCTCACCCTCTCGGATTTCTAGATTTTTTGTTTATTTTTTCTACCCATGGAGGAAATAAATAAATATTATCTTCTGAATTTTTGGACGCAGGGTTTTTGTACTATTAGTGTCCAAAAAATCACAAAAAGTAAAATTTTCCGTGATTTTACAAAATTTCTTATTACTCATCAATTGTTGTTCTTAGAGAGATCTTATTTGAAAGCTTTTGTAATAAGCATTCATTTGATACGTAACTTGGTACAAAGAGTTGCACAAAATTTTGTTTTCCAAAATTCTCAACCTCGATTTTCTCTTATATGTTCATATTTCTTTACAGCTACCATAAAAATTGTAATTTGGAACGAAAATGAGACCTCGAGATAAAAAAAATATTTTCGTCTTAAGCTTGTGTAGGAAAAGGCTCTTATGATCCACATTATCAAGTTGAATTTTATTTATGGTCTTCAGCGTTAGACATCTATGGTTCAGGTTGGTACAGGATAGGGGAAAGGATGTAGGGAGAAGTCGGTCAGAGCCTAAGTTCACGGTACAATTTCGATATTGACCTGATGTGACTGAGGAGAAACCCTGGGTCTACTTTGTGAATAATTTATTAGGAACTGGTATTTAACGTGGATAAGCAAATGGATCCGGTTCCTATGCATTGGAACCGGGTAACCGAATCTTCTAATTGAGACCCGAATACGTATCTTGGAAATTTAAACTACCCGGATCTGTTTTTGGAACTATGAATCCGGATCTTATTCCGACAATCCGGATCGTCGAATGGAATACTCGGATCTTAATCTTGTATCCTGGTTCAAAACTTTTGGATCAGGCTACCCAGTTTCAAGTTTCGGAACAAGGTATACCCGGTTCTAAGATTCATAACCGGGCATTCGATTCGACGATTTGGAGTCTCGATCCCAACAACTGGATCCAGGTACGCGGTCCTCAGTTT
>JAGDQP010066519.1:0-11268 GCA_022664845.1 Lepisma saccharinum | reverse complement strand
CTGAATCTAAAATAGGAAAAACGGAATAGAATTGTGATTTCTATGAAATATTATTTTTATGGAAATCAAGTTTCTATTTTATTGCATACGTGCAAAGATTCATGTATTGTTTTTAAGTCTTGGAATGATTCTATGACAAATCCTAAAGAAAATAATGTTTAAAAAGATTGCAATGAACATTTACTGTTCGAGTCTTTGTCCAGAAATCTTTCTTATTTTCGATTTGCACGTACTAAACAACACACAAAAACGTTGGATTAGCGCCGCAAATTCAACACAGGACGGAATTTAACACCGGTTCTGTATTAAAACTGGGCTTATCCTAACCAGTAACATTGGACCTTTGGTGTTGTAACACATAAAATTGGTAGCAATTCCCGAACCACTTCCATGTTTTAAAATTGTGTTACTGTGTGACCATTGGTACCTACTTTGTACGTTAGACCCAGAATACTTGATCACAGCAACATACACACGTACGCCCTAACATGGAAAGGAAGTTCCGTGTTACGACATGATAGAAAGAAAAATCATATCGCTAGATTTAAACACGCAAACCATAGACACAGTAGTATTACCACCTTCGTCAAAGTATTTTTCCGTAAATTCCTTATATTAATCCGTTAACATGAAACTGAATAGTCTAGATAACACAGTAACATTTAGAAGAGGATAGGTGAACAACATTCATGATTAGGTCAGTTACAAATTATAAACGTGACGGTTTCTTAAATGAAGCGCAAAGGTCAGGGCAACTGAGATTTCGTACTGAGACCGCAAACGAACAATTAGCAAAACTGGACCTGTTTCATAATCGAAAACTGTGTTCCTTTCCTCTTCTGTTGACAAACAACTCCAAAAGTAAATTCAAAGAATGAACGTGACGTGTTTCTACTTATTTTGAATCACGTAATTCTGTTTTAATCTACAGGTCATGTGGTATCAAATAATTACCTTTGGACTTTGGTAGCAATTCATATTAACAAAATTTATATTAGTTATTTTTTTGTGCGCTTGAACGAACCAACACGAGATAATAATATCATGTGACAATTCATCTTTAAAAACAAACGAATTAGAACATTCATAAACGTGATACTCTATATATGCATGCTAACAAATACGGAAAGTACACATGAGAAAAAACTCGGTTTGATGCGCGAAGAGAGTCCCGCAATTAAAAAAGTCTGCGGTAACCATATTGTATTGTTGATATAGGTTAAGCCATAGTTGTGGCTACAAAATATCGAACAACATAGTTACTGTTGTATAACTCATGTATTACTAAAATAGCCCTGTGAATGCAGATTAAAAGTACAGTACTAAAAGTGCAGACAGATAAAAAGTGAGCTCCAAGCGAGAATTGAACACGAGTAATTTGATTAAAGACCCGACGTCTTACCACCTTTACTAAACTTCCAGTTATAACTGCATAGCAAAAAACAACAGCATAGGGTATAATTAATGTGTTGTCCAGTAGATGTCTCACTAATGATTATAAACTAACTTACTCCCACTAGTTACTCACTCCCATGATTTACCCCCGAACTACTCACTTTTAAATTTGTCAATTAGCTATGGGAATCCCAACTAATTGAGGATATTATCTGTTTTTGTTTAAATAAGCTATTAAGATAGCAGCCCCAGACATTTCGTCCAGCACTAGAGGTGTCTTTATGGCCCCAAAGCCGTATTTTAATGCCGAGAATGCGCAAAAAAAGTTTTGTCATCGTAACAATATCTTTAATGTTAGTCAAATATCGCCATCTCAATAGCTTATATGAGCAGAAACATAACAACCTCAATCAATGGGGATTCTAATTGACAAATGTAAACGTGAGCAATTCGTTTTTTCACTAGTGAAATTGGCCAACATATGAACTTTATGCTGGTGTCTTCTGCTAACTGATAAGTTAGCCCAACCGGTAAGGCGTCCAGGCGTGTTCAACTCCCGTCCAAACAACTCTTGTTCAACTCCCGCATGAAACTCAAGTTTTTTCCGCCTGCACTTTTAGAATTGTACTTTATTCACAAGCAATATGGACATTTGAGTAATATATTAGTTTCAGAACAATACGATATTTTGTAGTCATACCTATGAGTATTGCTGTCCCTGTATCAACAACACCACATTCACTGAAAATCAAAGTACACTAAAGTTCATAATATGTAAAAAAAAAAAAAAAAAAAATCACAATATGTTCCAATTTCACCACGTTTCTAGTGAATAATACATGAACTTTTCGTGAAATTAATATGAACTACGCCACACTTTTAGATGCACAACACATGAACTTCTGGTGTACTGATACCTAATTCATGCCCACATGTTCACTTAATAGTGACGAATGTAATAAAAACGCTCTGAAAACGAACTACAGTAAACACAGTGAAACCTCCCTAAAGCGGACAGCTACAAGGAATAAAAAATTGTCCGCTATAGAGAGGTATCCGTCTTGCAGAGGTATCAATATTGTCTTATATAAATTAGTGAGCAATGTCATACGCAACCAAAAGATTATACACTGATGATGAAGCAATTATACTGTATGTGTAACTAAGATGAGACTTACAATACCCTCCACCGTCTAAACTGTATGATCAGGGCAAAAATTAGATTTTTTTTTCTTTTTTTACTTTTCGTTTATCACTACATATTACATCTTCTGTATGTTTGTGATTTTTTTTAGAAAGAGTCAGATAGAGAGAGAGAGAGAAGTAGAAACGCTCCAAAACTAAGAAATTGGTTGTTTTTGTGTAATTTTTCACTTCATATTGTTTCCTCTCTTTCATCTCCTCGTCGATGTCTTGCGCCGCTCTTTTGCTATTTTACCATCCGAGTGGAGTACGTTTCTCTCTTCAAGCATAGACTAAATAATAATTTAGGAACGAATTCAGGAACACTTCTGGAATTTTAAAGTTTACTTTTTGATAGAGTAATAAAGGTCGCTGAATTAGGATCTACTTTGGGAAAACGGCGCAGGCTCAATCCCTGTTCACACCTCCAAAGCTGATTGACGTTTCTTACGACTTACAAGTATCTCTCTATTCAGTCCCATAAGGCAAATGACCCGCATGGTACCTAGAAAAGATATCGTACCTTCTTCATTATATTGACCGGAGGACGTGCTTGCCGCGAAAGGACCCACGAATGTAAGTAAATAAAGGGTTGGGATATGCTTCAGCATGAGAAACAGCGCTGGCTATAAGATTTAACTTTGCGATACATCTCCGGTTCCGGCGCCAGACACAAACTAATCAGAAGTACGGGAGTAAGTAGAGCGAAGAATATTTCTCCTTCTCTCTTAACAAGCTGTCCTGTTTCTCGATCCACTTCCACCAGCTAGCCTACACTCAAATGATCATATTCAGAAGCTGGACAAGGATTTCTCGGAAAGACGGACTATTTCCCACATACTACTTATTAATCTGTCCCTAATGTGGGTCTTTCCTTAAAATCCTACGAATGAGTAAATGTAAGAACAGGAATAATTATCAAGTCAAACAGTTGAAGAAAAGTGCTAATGAAATACTCTATAGACAATCGTTGCTGGTAATATAGGTAAATAGTTAAAAAAAAATCAATTTGCTTTGTTTATGAACCCTACAACGCTGCGCTTGTTAACATCTGTGAAAAAAAGGATTACGTTGAGAAGAATGGCTGATTAAAAAAATAAACTTGTTGCGGAGTTCAAGTGCATCTGTGCGTGACGTTACGTAAAATCGCTTCTTGTAAGTAATGCCCATTACATTTGTTCCTTCACGTATTTTTATGTAAAAATATTTGGGTCAACCCAGTCGAGTAAAACAACTATTTAATGACCGGCAAAGAAGAAAGATTGAAATTCATATATTGCCAGTTATAGATCGTTAATATACAGATACAACAGAAAAATACAACACATTTATTAAGTACTAATCACGTATTATATGGCATTTTGACCTGAGGCAAATTTATAATCACATAAATAAACTTGAAGGTTAGAATTAAGCTATGGATACAATATAGTAATTTTATTTAAATTTAGTTTGTATTTGCGAGCTCAAGTGACACTAAGGTGTGAGTTAAGTCTGAAGGATGCTGTCCCTCGGCAAGACAGAACCGTGGAGAGGAATGGGAAAACAAACGAAACGCTCAGCTGCTTTGAAGGACTAGAGAAATTTGCAAAACTCCTCAGAATCATATTATACAATCTGCAGGAAATATGCATTTCCCGGTGGGGTTCATGAAAAAATATTGTAGTGGAAAATCGCGAAAGTGCCAGAAGATACACTCACTTTTATGACACGCTCCTCTTTATTTTGCATGTCAGTCATGCCACTGCTTGCTCACCTCTGTTGCGTGGGGTTCTCGGTTCAATCCCGCCTCTTCCCATGAGGACTTTGTGGTAGACAAACCGTATGTATGGGTTTGCTCGGGGGTTCTCCCGTTTCCTCCCACCAATTCTTCCATCATCATCCATTCGACCTGAGCCAAAGTTATTTTAAGGCCTTAAATGAAATTCAAATGCATGCCATGTGGCTCCATATACGGTAGTAAGCATATTTACACATCATCTACCCAGCGAAGTACCCCAACCCATTTATGGAAGTCTTCAATAATATCTTAACATCTTTTAGGGCATCTAGAATTAAATAATAATTGAGACAATGTTCAAATTTCAATTTACAAATCGAAGATGATCAGGGGTGGATTTCGGCCGATTCAAGTGTACTTTAATTCACCGAGAACACTAATTTAATATACTCGCAGTAAAAAATTATTCCGGACCCACCCCCTAAATACGTGCCTGTCTGTATATCGAGTAACCTTACGGTGGTGAAGACAATCGTTCAGATAGCGAAGTTTTCATTACATTGTCAATTCTTCAAAACCGAAGCAAACTGATAGGACAAAAAGAATTATATATATCTTTTTACTTCCGTCATGATTACAGTGTCAAAGTACTGTATGTGCGCATGCAAATTTTGGCCACTCGAGCGCAATTACTTTGGGAGATATCGATGACATAAAAGTCAGATTCTGTGTTTGGAAAGTGATAACAAAGTGTGGAAATACCCTTGTGTTCAAGAAATGGAAGGCAAATACACAGTAATGAGTACTGGGTGGAAGGCGCTAGCTATTAAAGGGTATGTTCTTTATGGCAGCCATCTTGAAGTCTGCCATATTGAATTTCGACTGGTGTTCTTAAATTGGAAGCAGGTCGTATACTATATAACTCTGGGCTAGAATTTCACGAGAAATACGTTTGTGAAGTTTTTTTTTTAAATGTATTATTGTGAGAGATAAGGATATGTGGCACTAGTACGGGGATAATGATGCAATAGCCTGAAAACACCGATTTTGTTTTGAAATACCGAAGGAAATAAAACCCAAATGCATACACATTGTTCCTGGATATAGTTCCCTATCGATATGAATTTGTATTTGGTTTTCATTATTTCAAAACGAGATGGGTGTTTTCAGGTTACTGCATCATTACTTGTGTATCCTTATCTCTCACAATAATACATTTACAGAAAAACAGTTTTCACAAATGAATTTCTCATGAAATTCTAGCCCAAAATGACATATTACACGACCCCCTTCCCATTTAAGAAAATTAATCGAAATTCAATATGGCGGACTTCAAGATGACTGCCATGAAGAACATACTGTAATGATATGAGCTAGTGTTATTTTCTTGATTTATGAGTGTTACGTTATGTTCGAGGGAAACTCTGCTCATGTGATCTATAGCTTGACTCGCGTAGTCGCTATTCTTTATTGTGATTGCTCGTTTTGTTTTCCCGATCATGGACGTGATTTGATGTTCGTTTCAACATCAGATCGTGTTCAACAACTTCGGTAGGTGTGAGTTGTGTTGGATCACTATGTGAATCCATTTTCGATTGTTATTAAGTTTTTGTGCAAGTCGACGGCTGCGTGTTTCAGAGTGGAGCTCATTTGTGTTATAGTGCACGAGGAGGAAAACGCCATGTTTTTTTTTTTAATTATTATTATAATTTGGGAGTTGTGAATTTGTTCGATAGGCCTATTCCTTGTTGAAATTTAGTTTCCTGCTTGGCGGACATTTTGTGAAGCCTGGTGCGACTACAGTGGAAAGCCTCAGTCAAGCTCCTCTGAAACAGCCTTCTACTTGATGTGTGATTGTAATACAGGTTTGATAGAATATAAGAATGTATCTGTATTGATTACATTCGTGTATTATGTAACATTTTGTTCTACTAGAGACGAACATAGTTCTGAAACTGTTAGGCCACGTGGAACGATACTTGAGAAGTTGTTCTTTTCCAATTTATTATTTGTTTTTCATTCTTTTGCTTTGTATATTCGCATGTTATTTATATCCACCACATTTCCTAGTTTTTGTAATCAAATTAAAATGTCAGAAAGTGGAATTTATAATTGAAACGCTTAACCACTGCTTCTTACCATAGATTGTAAGCTCACAGTAACAGGCTTTCGGCATTCTCTCATTCGTCATCATCAGCTCAGAGAATAGAATTCCATCTGCATGTTTTTTTATGGTCGATGCTTTTTGGCTATTTAAGATTTATAGTTCAATGTTATGGAATAATTCTCAAGCCGTACGGCGATGAGTGGGTGAGGGCTGGATGTCTCAATATCTCAATAGGAGGTTTTACGTTACAATACCCTCCAACAGGTAGAGCCTTTCACCCAGTACTCATTACTGCGTCTTCCATTTCTTTCAGGAATTTAAGAACATAAATAAAATGTCAACACTTTATTTTTAACACTTTCCGCACACAGAATTTGACTTTTACATCATTGATATCTCCCACTACTATCGCGCTTGAGTGGCCAAAATTTGCATGCGCACATATTTGACATTCTAATCATGACGGAAGAAAAAAATATATATAAATCTTTTCTGCTCAATCAGTATAAAAGGAAAAAAGTCAAACGTAGAGGAAGACTAACTGTTGTGAAGTCAAGTCAATAAGGTACACAAAGAAAGTGAATCTATGTTATATAAATAACCAAGTAGTAATTATTAATAATAACGAAACAAAACATTCACCTCAGAGAAACAGAAACATTTACTTAAAATACTACAACATCCATCCTCCTTCGAAAAAAAAAAAAAAAAAAAAAACGGTGAACAATTACAAAACGAAACATGACAATGTTTGAGTACGTGACTTCTCGTTTGCTGTTCAATTAGGTGGTACATGAAAGAACTAACAAATATAAAAAGGATTGCTTTTTTATGTTCTCTTACACATTGAAACACCTGGCTGTACGTTTCTGAGATTGTTAGCATTGTTAGAAACCTGAGTAAAGTCGCACAGAAGTTTTAGTATTTCATTTCACATTATTTCATTGAAATGAAGGAAACTCGCAGGGACTTTTCGTATACTGAGGTGGATAGTTTCAGTTGTCAGTTTTGCTCATGCGCAGAATGAGAAAACTGTTTCTTTTCGTAGCCGTGAATACAATTCTGATCAAGTGTTTGCTGTCGTCATTTTGATTACTTCTTATTTTAATAGAAATGGGAAATATTATCAGTGAATGGGAATTCCGATCCTTAGTTGACAAATAGAAAAGTCATTCAAATGTGGCAAAAGTTGTGGGATCAACTAAGTTTATGTCTTCGGGGTTCAGTCAACGAACTTCTGACCCTCAATACTATTCGAATCTAGTGAATGTAATGTCTGGCATTTTAGTCCAGTCGGCAAGATGCTAGCTAGACCTAACTATCAACCCGTGTTGAAATTTCGCTCAAGCTTCTCCTATTTTTTTCTTTTGCTTCCAGTATTCCGGAAAACTGAATGATGGATGGTTTCTCTTAGCCTAGTTACTGAAAATTTCCGGGCATCTATGGTTGCCTAGCTGTTTCCATGAACATTTTTTCACAGTACATTTTACGGGTCTTCAAATTTCATGGCTAAAGAAAACCATTTTACAATTTGAAGTAGTTGATTTAATAGCTGTTAGTAAGTACTACTGGGTTACCACTTCAAAATGACAATATTATTCATATATTTTTCTGGCGTTCTTGAAGAAAATGGTTGACTACCAAGAACTCGTAAGGATGGATTTCTATAAGACAGTACTTGGCCTTACAAGTACTGAAAGCAAAATGTGTTACGAAATTTCTTTAAATTAAAATGTGGCCAGAGAGGGTATAGTGCACTTACGTCTAAACAAACATGTATTACAAAACATATGAAACTAGATACTGTACTAAAAGAACAACATTTTCTGTTACATGTAAATCACATTCATTGATAAACGAAAATATAACAATTTCAAATCTTTTTTTAACGAACGTGTTTATCGTGATTCTCGTTTCCAGAAATTCGTGTCATGTTTCTGCTAAACACAGCAACTAAAATAACGTAATTCATCAGTACATGTTTTGTTTTTTTCTCCATGCATTAAATTTCTTAAAATAAATTAAGTGATAAAAGAAGCATTCTCGTATCTTAGACAAAAGTGCCGACACTTCTCAGTTACATACGTCAAGCAGAAGTCCTCTTTGAAATAACTTTCTTCTTCGTGCCTCAAGCATTTCACGACAGGGGGTTAACTGGCTATCACAGTCCGTCGTGTTGCTTTATACATCTATTCAAGACGCAAAAACCTTCACATAAATATCTGAAATGTCTTAATTAGCCCGTAAAAACACCCAGTAATATTGTAAATGCTGACTAGTAAATAACATTAGAATTTATAGCTCGTTACGTGACACACACAACTACATATACACACAAAGACGTTTGTTTTGCGGCACTTATTACTTGGAAAGAATACTAGGACCAATACTTCAGAAAAACAGCAAACAAAAGACATTTTAAAACTAGTTATGTCAATTAAACTGAAAACTTAACTGACAACACAGAAACTTTATGGAAATAATGAAGTATTCCGCTCTTTTCAAGCAGGAACAAGAAGTGACACAAATATTGTTTGTTCTCTTCTATTAACAAGGTTGTCAGTTATAAGTAACTAAGATAAGTATATGTTAGCTCAATGATACCACGAAAGGATGTTAACTAACGACCGAGATCCACCCTAAGTTCCAGTTTTTCTAAACGATGAAAAGGTTTTATATTTACTGAGAACACCAGGGCAAGTTGTATGTACAATTCTTTTCCCTGTTTGGTGAAACCGTTGATGGGAGAAGTGAGCTTTTTTAGCTCATTTTCCTATCTTGTTAGTAAGTAACGAGGGAATTTTGGGCTAGAAATTGTAGAAGCGTTCATGGTGGATAAGAGAAGCTCGTCATTCAAATTAATAAAATGAACCTTTTCACAAAGCATCTGCCACTAACCTGTAATTTTTACAAAATAAGAATAAAATACATTTTGTCTGAAACAAACATACGCCCTCCTGTTCTAGTGGTTACTGTCGCTGACTGCTGATCATGGGTTCCCGTGTTCGATCCCCGGTTCTGCCAAGGGATTTTTTCCAAAGCGGGAGGGCCAGGAACAGTGTCCACCCAGCACCATGATGCAACTGGGGAGCTGCTGTGACAGTGGCGATCACAGTTGAGAGCTTCGGCTCTCCTCTTCCAACACGTCTGGTCAGTGTGGGAGAAGCAGACCAACTCGTCCCTCCGGGAGAGGCCTCATGAAGTAGTGGACTGAATATGGCTGTGAATTATTATAATATAATATTTAAAATTACAAATATAATGAAGGAAGTTTTTTTTTTTCAGTGAATTGATGCGCACAGCAAATCAAAACGAATGGGTGTAGGCATGTCTCTTGGTCCATGTTTTATACCGTAATTTGATTTTCAAGTAACCAAATGTCAGAAGGACACGGACCGTAATATTGCCATTTAAGCTCTACATCTATATCAATTCTGTTATCTATAAAGAATGGTGAATCATATTATCTTTTTATTCATACAATGTCTTTATAAATAATCAAATGCAATTTCAATCATTACTCTTGTTCCAACTTACAATATAAGAATACAATGACAATACTACGGTCGATACACCGTTATAAAGGTTCTATCATTGATATAGAACATAAGGAAAACATATCTTTAAATATAAAGCTCAAATCTGTCCGTAAGTATGACCCGTACAAATTCACACCATTGGACTCATAAGCAGCGGTAATTGCACGTCTTCCTCGTTTAAGAAAAGACGGTGCTAATCCTATGCTTTTAGGCAACCCCAACATCTGTGTTGTTTAACTTATATATAAGGAAGGATTAGATTGTTTATAATACGCGATCTCTCTCTTTGGTATAAACAAATATTAAGATTCAAAGTTATATATTTCGAGTTATATATCGATTTATTATTTTCTATTTCAATGTCATTTATATGTACTGGGTTCTTGGATCGACATATAATGTGTTCGACAACCATGCAGTCGAGCATATAGAAAGCAAGTACTAAACAAGGGAAAAACTCTTTGGTAAACTTTATTGTGTATTGGCCATTCTAGTAATTTTTTACCTTGGCCCGTCACGATTATCCGTCACGTTCTAATTAAAATTCACAAACATCCATGCCTCAGCCGGGATTCGAACCCGGGAACTTCGAGTCGCTGGCTTAGAGCCCTAACCCAAACGGCTACCAGATCGGCGAAAGAAGGTTAAAAGTAATTAAGCTCACGAAGTAGTGGAAAGGTTATTTTATGCTTCACATATTCCAAACCTAGGACTTGAGATCATCTCTAGTTGAGTTAATCTATCACACCTCTTCCGCGTTTATACTGAACTGCTTTTCCAATATACTTTCTTAGTGTCTATCATTACTTAATTTTTTTTTCACTTTTCCAGATTTTCCGGATAAAAAGGAAAAATTTCAGAACAAAAAAATATACATCTTACACGAGGCGAGATTATCACACGCCTTCTAAAGCTCTTGCAGTCACGATTTTGCAAATTCCTGCTGTCAGCCTTTCTTAGTTTAATAAACCATAAAGTGTACCCCCTGCCCCTTCCCCAGTTGTACTAATACCACCCGATGGATTTTCTTTACTCTTTACGTTCATCCAACCTGTTTTCCTTTTATGCTTTCATATCGTTTATTTGTTATTTCCATTTAAATATAGTATGGCGGGGCAATTTGTGAACGTTTCAACAATAAAAATTAAGCAAGAGCAACTACCATATAATAAATTAGTACATCAGGTAGCTGATACAAAATTAAGACGGTATTCCTTGAATCTTAACAGCCGTCGGATTTATTTCCATAAAATTATTTCATTCGGTCCACAACAGTGCAAGTAAATCTTTTATTTCACGACTTTCCGTCATTTACTTTAAACTCA
>JAGDQP010066518.1:0-11268 GCA_022664845.1 Lepisma saccharinum | reverse complement strand
GGTCTATAGTTTTCCACGCGTTCTTTGTCCCCTTTCTTGTACAACAAAATTATAACGGCATTATTCCAACTTGACGGAATTTCTCTCTTCCTCAGGGACATCGAGAATAGTTTAGCAAGTTCCTCTTTCATTTTCACCACCCCATTTCAACATCTTTGCTGTGAGTCCATCTTCTACCGGTGATTTTCCGTTTTTCATCCCTCGAGGTACCTTATCCACTTCTTTCATTAGGTCTTTAACTTCATTTTCTTCTGAGTCTTCATTTCCTAGTTCTTCCTCGGAATAGTACAATTCTCTGTAGAAATCACATGGTACCGATCTCAATAGGAAGATTTTTCTTCGAAATCTATCTACAAGTAAGTGGTTTACAATGATTTGTGGTGTCCTAACAATGATGAAATTTTGCACAGCGACGTAATTTGGGTCACAAAACATTAGCTTGAGGAAAAGTATCGAAACACCAAAATAATTCGGAAAAAGAAATATGAAAAAAATAACTTTGTGAAGACATACTTTTCTTCAACAATTCGTACCAGAAAGTAAAAATAATTTTGTTTATGCATGACTAAAAATAAAAGCAAGGGGCGCTCTATTATATACAGTCGATTAATTAATTCTTTAATTGACACCCCATGCTTTTCTTTTTGTTCATACATAGACAAAATTAATTTTACTTTTTAGTACGAATTGTTTAAGAAAAACATGCTTTCAAAAAGTTTTGTAATCATATATTTCGAGCTATTTCGGTGTTCAAATATTTATTTTGAAGCTGAAGTTGTCTTAAATCCTCAAGTGTTCTGCAACGTGTCAAACGCAATAATTTATTTTAGGATAAAAATGTTCTTAGTAAAAAGTAAATAAAAATACTTTTAAAATATAGAAATGTTTAGAAACATAACAAAGTAACCAGTGTTCGATTTGCCGGGAGGGATGCCGGGGATTTTTCCTGGTCGGTGAGGATTCCATCTCCGGCTGTTGATTCCGAATGTCATCACAATCAGGGACTAAATCTTTGTATTTATAACCAAACAGACAGTAGGTTGAACCTTACCAGCAACCAAGATCCCCCCTTCGTAATTTATAACAAATCGAACACTGAAAGTAACAATTGGAATATTGTATTGTGACCCGACTTAAGCCGTTGTGCAAAATATCATCATTATATGACGGCGGAAAATAAATTGTAGTGACTCATTTGAAGACACGATGAACCATTGTGAAATAAAGAATAGTATGTAAAATGTAACATGCTCAAATTTAGTTAGTTTTCTTTTGCAATCAGCATTACCGCCAGATTCGGATTCAGATTGTATTGTCTTTATTGTACTGTAAAAATATGCATAGGCATATAACAGAATAATTATCATTATTATAAGTAAGGTATTAGCATTATTATTATTATTATCCGAATAATAATAATGGTGGCCCACCTTAACTTTATTAATTTCTTTCACTAAGGAAGACTATTTTTTCGTGCGAAACAATGAAACCATTAAGTTGGGAGACTATTTGGACAAACGAAAAAAAATCTGCTTACTATATACGACGTATAAATGTGTAATAAATAAAAAAAATAGAATGTTACCAGTGGGTCATATTGGAAACATGGCGTTCAGAAAATAAGGGCGTATGGCAAAAGTAATATATAATCTTTCTGTATTACTCATATATTCTACAAAGAGATATACATTACAAGCATGCATAATGTATATGACATTGCAAAACAAACAATATTTTATTAATACAAAATGCGAAAAATTGTGAAAAACAAGTGAATATTCAAAATATAAATATGAATAAATAAGAAAAATTGTAACACAAAGGAAGAGGTTTAGAATGTCATGTCTCACATGAGGGACATAGAAATTGTCCATGGTCTTTAGTGATGATTCCAACACATTTTTAGCGGTGATTCCAACACACTTGACCGACAAAGGTAACAAAACCAAGTTTTACAAGACTTGGAACAACTCATTCTCGGTTGTTCAGGACTATTAGAAGCAGAATTCTGGGTGCTTTAAACGTGATAACACTTGCTTTCTTTTGGTTTTAATCTTCTTATTCTTTGTATTGGAATTGACAGCTTCCTTTATACTTGGCACTATCTTCGTTTTAATTACTAAACGTTATGATGAAGAGTGTTCAGTACAAACATTTCAAATATCCAATTCTTTCATTTTAAACAGTTCTGATTGCAATTTGCACAATATGACAGTGGGTCATATTGCACTCTATTGTCCTCTTTACATTTTCTAGCGCCTGCTAGTTACACAATGCATTGCATTGCGTCACACAAGTTTATGTTCAATTAAACAAAGTGTAAAAGTTACCACGCCAGGATTCGACAGTTCCTGATACATTAACCACTGGACTAATCTGGGTGCTATCGAAGAAGCGCTTGTCTGTATTACTTATAGTTCACGCTCTGCGCCTGTGCGAGAGCGTACCGCAAGTTTCTCACGTGTGTTCTGGGACACGGGAATGGTTCTAAAAAATATATAGCCAGCGGCACATTACTTTGCTGAAATAACAGCAAAATATTTTCTTGCTCAATATTCCATTTCAACTGGAACTTCTGCCGCTGGCTATATATTTTTTAGAACCATTCCCGTGTGCCGTACTGGAAGTGTTACCATGTGGGCTCTCCTTAGAGAGGGGTAACGGGTAGTGGTACTCTAAAAATCTTGCCTACCGCTCACGCCACTCGCAAACAAATTAGTCGCGCAAAAATGCTTTCTCTTGTCATGAGGATATAATTTACGGTGACCAATGGAAAGCTGCAGAGATCTGGGAGGTGGAGACTCAGGCCATATTCGGTACACTTACCTTAATACTCAATTAAGAAGTATTTTGATGAATGTTTCATGGGTACACATAGGTATGAATTATACTGGCAAATAGATGTTATTCGTACTAAAATCCTTCTTTACTCAACACTCTCAGCCAAGTTCTTTGTCAAAATTCAATTCTCTTTTGAAAGGTGGAACCGCTGATGAACTCTGGTTATCTTAGAATGTTAATAAAGATGCCAATCAGAGCAATTAATAACAGAGAACATGCTATTGAATTACATGTACTTACATACAAATACTTTTTAGGATTGTTTCTCCAGAATACTTTTACATTTATCTCTTTTTGTATTTCATCTTTTATACAATGCGCTGTTTTCATTTTCTCCTTTTGATATTTTGCACTTTTTTCATTCGGTTATTTAGTATTTTAGCCTTTCTGATTTCGTCCTTTTGTTGGAATACGATGTGCCTTAAGTAAGACCCAGACCTTCTCCAACCTTAGCTTATCTTGGCCTAAAATAAATATGTTACAATATCATAAGTACATTCAAAGAGTTTAAGACTATAATTGTCCATTCAGAAGTCTCTGACTTGCAATTAAGGTGAACCCAATAAGAACAGCCGACCACGGTAGCCGTGTGGTCTCAGGTGTCAAACCAGCGTGTCCAAGATTGCCGGTTCAAATTCCGCCTGGTGCATTGAGTTTTGTTCATTTTAATGATTTTATATCTAGTGGAATCGAGATTATCCGAAATGATTAGTTACTAGGGTTAGTAACAAAATTAGTGCACAACATGCAAATCCATTTCGATCCTCAGCAAATGAAGTCTCCTAGTGCGCGAAGCCTAATAATTTTAGAAACATTTTAGTCAAGTGATTTTTATCATGTAGCTTTTTAATCAATGTTACCCTCAGACCTACCACGCACTAGCATTTTCCTCTGAACGACTTTTTAATTCCGGAAATGAAACACACTTTTATATGACAGCGCGCATAGTAGCAATTTTAAAATTGCTGTGATAAAAAAAGAGATGCTCGATTTCGGAGGCGATGGAGCTGGCTTGCAGAACTATAATGCATTCAACCTCCACGCGTACACTTTCAGTTTAATTGTTTAATTCGGTGGCTGCGGTTCGTACCCTTAGAAAGAAGTAATTACAAATAATTACACAGCAATAAGTAATTTGTTCATTATGAAGGGTGCTTTGCAACAAAAATATGTATTCGATCATTGCTAAGTTGAAGTAAAAAGATTAGAAAATAAATAAAAATGCAGAAACGTGGAAGTGAATTAAGAAAGGACAACGCAGGAAACTTATGGAAATTGGATTTCAGTGGAATTACCTGAAACCGTGATATATTCTAGATTTTGTCATCCTGAAAAAAAGTCTCCATGGTCAAAACCACAAATCACTGACCGTTTGGCCACTACGAGGCCACTTTTTTAAAACGCAGGTGGATAACGATATTCTTGGATTTCAGTGGAATTTCCTGAAACCGTGACAGGTTGTAGATCTTGTCATTCTGAGAGAATATCTCCATGGGACCGACCACCAATGACTGACTGTTTGGCCACTACGAGGCCGCATTTTTAAAACACTCGAAGATAACGATATTTTTTGCATTTCGCTGAATTTGCCTCAAACAGTGATACAAGGTAGATCTTGTCATCCTGAAAAAAAGTCTCCATGGGCACAAACACCAATCACTGACCGTTTGGCCACCACGAGGTCACTTTTGTCAAAATACGTGAAGATAATGATATTCTTCGATCATGGTGGAATTTCCAGAAACCAGGATATGTTGTAGATCACGTCATTCTGAGAAAAAGTCTCCATTCTGTGTTCAAACATATAATAATTATGGAAGTGGTTTATTGAGTACATTAATTATTAGCGGTTACAACTTCAAGTGTTAAGTTTTATTATTGTAAAATTCTCTCATATTATTTATTGAAGTAAATATTCATTTCTCTTTAGTTGGTATTGTAATGTTACAATCAATCTCTGTTGAAGTTGTATGCAACCAGTCGAAACAATATTGTGGTACGGTAATCTATGAGCAAGTACGATCTATAGAGTTCTGTAGAGTTGGATGTTGTGAATAGCAATCCTCTTGGGTGCTAAAGAGATATAAGTGATAATCAAGATTCTGTAGCTCGGTATATGTGATTTTCAAATGGATATAGATGTGTAACACTGTAAATGTGAGTAGTTTTAGCCATTTATGTTTTTTACCCCTTATTAATGTGAATCTTTATTTTTAGGTACTGCAACTCATACTCCGATGGAGATTAAACGAATCAATCTTCATTTGAAGGAATCATTGAATCAGCGAGATTTGCATTTAACACTGCTACTGTTGAACGTTGAAAGATATTTCTAAAAAGTTTCACATGGATTGTCATCAACATTGATTTTTGCGGACACACGTGCTTGAATTTATTAATTTATAGTTAAGGCTGGATGCATTTTGAAACAATATATGACTTCTTAATTATGGCAGCAAAGACTGTTTCTGAGACTATTTCCCCTGACATAATGCATCAAACTTGAATCAGTGTAGCGAGTACATGTATCCTTCGTTTGCTCACAGAAACATTATGTCAAGTTAGTCAGATACCACGAATCTTGAAGGTATAACTTAATAAGCATATACGAAGCTACTTTTGGAAAGTCTTACGTATGTGAATATTGCTTTCGTAAGTGTTAAGAAAGTGATGTGAAATCTCCATATTTAGATTGCTGATAGAGTGCATTATTATTAAGAATACGTTATTTCTGTTACGCTTGTAGTCTTCTTGCCGTTGGGAGTTTTAAAAATACATTTTGCAATCAATCATATATGAATCAAAATAATACTCTTATATGCTTACTCACTAAGTAACCAGTTCTGCTAAAAGATGTTCCTTTTTTGTTTTCTCCTGATTCATATTTATACGTAGTTAAAAGTATAAAATTTAGATATAGTAATTGTATTAACTTTTATTTGTGTTATGTATTATACATACCATCTTCATAACTTAAGTAGTAGTAGTAAGTTGAACAGTATTTTGATAATTTATAATTAACAAAAGACACATGGCAATGAATAAATATCCAGTAATTAATGCAGCATTACTTTATGCTGTAAAGCAAGGTAATTTTAATAACGTACAGACTCTTATGGTAGCAGGAGCTGGAATTAATTCTGACGATTATGATAGCAAGCCTATCCATGTTGCTGCACGATTTGGCCATAAGGATATTGTAGAGTTTCTCTTAAATAAGGGACTGAATGTCGACGAGACCGATAAAGGTGGTTGGACACCTTTGCACTATGCTGCAAGTAACGGCCAGTTAGAAGTTGTGCAGTATCTTATACAAAGAGGTGCTGACATTCATGTTAAAAGTATTGATGGTCAAAAACCTATACATACTGCTGCTGAGAATGGTTACAACACTATGGTAAAATTTCTTCTAAGCAAAGGAATAAATATAAATGAAGCTAGTAGTGATGGTGTAACACTACTACACAAGGCTGTATCCAGAGGTCAATTAGAATTAGTACAACTACTCATAGGTAAAGGCGCTAACGTTCATGCTGAATCCACTACCGGTTTAAAACCTATACATTTTGCTGCACAATTTGGTCATAAGGATATTATAGAGTTTCTCTTAAAGAAGGGGGTAGATGTTGACGAGGCCGCTAAAGGTGGTTGGACACCTTTGCACAGTGCTGCAGGAGAGGACCAATTAGAATTAGTACAATTTCTTATAGACAAGGGCGCTAACGTCCATGCTAAATCCACTACCGGAGAAAAACCTATACATGTTGCTGCTATAAAAGGTCATACACATTTGGTGAAAATTTTCCTTTATCAAGGATCAAGTATTGATGAGCGTAATTACAACAATTGGTCACCCTTACATTATGCTGCACAAGAAGGTCACGTAGAAGTTGTTAAATTTCTTCTAGAGAGAGGAGCTGATGCTTATGATAAGAATCTCGATAGAGTTGCAAAACCTTTACACATTGCTGTTCGTCTTGGTTACATAGAAGTTGTAAAGTCCTTTCTTGAATTTGGGCTAGATCCTAATACCTGTGAATTTGACGATAATACACCATTGCATATGGCTGCTGAATACGGTCATTTGAATATAGTTGAATACCTAATAGAAAATGGAGCTAGTGTTAATGCTAAGAATATCAAAGGCGAAAAACCCATTCATATTGCTGCTAAACATGGTCACAAGAATATTGTAGAGTTTTTTCTTGGCAAGAATATAAATATTGGTGAAACTACTGAAGATGGTTGGAATCTTTTACACTATGCAGCAACTAGTAACAATTACTATCTATTGAGATACTTACTTGATATAGGGGCTGATATTAAATGTAGAACTAATGATGGTTGTTCACCTTTATGTGTTGCTACTTTGTATACTGAAAACAGTTGTATTACTCGAGATGTTCTGGATCTTTTAGTCGATGAAATTGGAGGAATTAATGATCCTGACGAATATGGTTGTGTTCCGTTGCACTATGCAGTTTCTCATGCCTCTGAATGTACATCTTGTTATATGGTAGAAAAATTAGTGGATGCAGGAGCAATAGCTGAGATACAGAATTGTGATCGGGAATCACCTTTGCATTTTGCCTGTGAAAAAGGTTGTTTAAATGCTCTAGAGAAAATGATAGAAACAAATCCTAACTTGAATATCCAAGATCATATAGGGAATACACCACTTCACTTGGCTTGTAAAAACCATAGCCCAGAAATTACAAGATGTCTTCTAGAAGCAGGAGCTAGAACTGACATAAAAAATAATGATGGTCGTACAGCGCTGTTCTACTACATTTGTGATGATTATAATGAAGAACCTCTGGCTGATCAAGAAATTTTAGGGAAAATAGATAATTATACTGACATAGACGATAAGCAGAAGAAGACGGCAGCTCATCTTGCTATAGAAACCGATTGTGAAGGAAAATTTGTAAAACTTGTTTTAGACAATCAAAAAGACTTAAACATAGAGGATATATATGGTGACACACCACTAAACTACCTTACTTATAGGTTTGTCTGGTGTCGTGATGATTGTGCAGAATTGATAAAGTTGTTCATTGATAAGGGTGCGTACCTCAAAACGATTGATTGTCAGCGAATAAATAGTATCTCTTTCATAAGAAATGATCTATTCTCAAATATATCTTTCTGCACACAATCTATTGTCAATAAGTTCAATAATAAAAACTTGCCAACACTATATAAATTACCTCTATCTATACCACTTCCACCCATTGAAAATATGAAACTTAGTAACAGTCAAGTGAGGAAGATAGAACATGCGGTAGAAACTGAAATAGAACGTAAAGGGTATTGTGATGTTTCAGAAATGATGTGTACGTCACTTGCAATATTATGTGTAGAATCTTATATCTCTCATCAGCATTCTAAAGTTTGTCAATGAACTGAGTGTTTTATGACATAAATTTGATCCGTATAGTCGTGATTTTGTGGTTAAATGTTATTTTTGTAAACGTCAGGGGATACAAATTCTCGCATTTCAGAAAGGAGCAACTACTTGGGTGCAAGATTAAGTTAAAAGCAGGTTCCTTGTTCCCTGGAATTTAATTGTAAGCTCTTTGGTACTAGACAGGCTGTTTAAAATTGTATGGATGCCAGTGCCAAAACAGTTCAACAAGCACATGAAAATTCAGAGATCTATACTTTTGTATACGTAGAGTGTTGTAAGTCGTTTGCTCAGAAAAGTCACTTGAATATATAATGTGTAAGAGCCACAGACATAACAGTATCTTGATGTGAAAAGTATTATATTTCACGTGATCAGAGACGCAGTTATAGCACACCTTTGGTAGATACGGGTTTAAAATTATATTCATACCGATTGTGTGGCAAACCGTCTAGCCGAAAAAGTTTCTTAGATATAAATGTGAAACTTCTGAGAGGTTTCGTATTATTGTTTGAAGGGTGTGGTATTTTTTGCCAGAGAAGATACTTATACAGACATTTGAAAAGCCAGACATATAATATGTGCATACTAAATATGTGGTAATTCGTTGGATTAGAGAATAAATTTAGGTACGTACATATTTGGTAACTCGCATAGGTTGTTATTTATGTCATGTAGACAGTCTGTAAGGCGGACCCTGTACCTCTGTCCTCATCTAATTAGTGTTTAATTTTAATTTGATTTATTATTATTACTTCTAAACAGTTACTTCTCTACATACTGAAATCCAATTCATGTGTAGTTTGTACTGAGTTAAGCAGCCTGAAATATAGCAAGTTCCTCAATAAAACATTAGTTTTATACATGCTCACAAAAGGAAGGTTTTAAAGAAATATGGAAATATTTTCTAAATCTAAATCATTGTTCAGCTATCATTTGGCACATTCAAAGTATTTAAAACGTATTCCTCATGTTTTGAACCCTTTGTTATATATTCTAGAAAAAATATACTTTCATGAAATAACCAATAAATTTTGTGAATATTATTTGAAAAATTTTATTGTGTTAATATCTTTATCTGGTATTTATACTACTCGACTCCTTCCTGAATCATTTCCCCATGCCTTTCCCGGTCTGAGCCATAGATGCCTAAAAACCATAAAACTAAATTCAAAATATAGGAAATAGTTATGATCCCTCACGGCTACTGAATCTATCTCCTCCAAGCCCCTTCTACTATATGTGTCGCTTCTTAAAATAATAATAGCTGAGGAAACAAATTATTTTTAAAAAAAACTGAAAAACGTAACAGTTTCAGCAACTAATTAAGAATATGGCTTCATCAGACACAATAAATTCATAAACAATACAACTTATATTGAGACAGTTATATGTGGTTCCCATTGGCCCCCTGCCAGCTAATCCTGTACCAACTACATAAAGTGAATTTATAATTAACAAAAATCACTGGTTCCTTCTCACCCACTGTTCCCACTACATTTGAGCATACAATAACAAAATAAGCCTTGTCATCTATAAATAAATTTGTAAATGAAGTAAGAAATTTTAAGTGAAAAGAAAGATTGAAAGTGAATATATAAATAAAGCAACACAAAAAACATTTTAAAAAACTACACCTTACACAAACAAATACATTTTAAGGCTCCTTAATAACTTATTCCACAGTCCATCAATTTTAAGTCCGGAATTCCAGTTCATCGAGTTTCCACCTTCCACTTCTATAAATCTGGCTTGACAGTCATTTTATCTTCATGTCCGAACACTTTCACTTCATTCCAATCCACTAAATGTCTCGTGTCTTATATTTTTGTATATAGCATTTCTGTCCCTCTCCAACCCAACATCAACTTTGTGTTGTTTTATCCGTTCCCTTAACCTCTTTCCCATTTTCGCACATAGCATACTTCACAAACACTGCACTGGATTCTATAAATTATTCCTCTTCTCTCCATCATTCCTTTATCTTCTTTTTCTATCTCTTATCGCCTCCAGTAACGTCTTGGTTCCTTTCATGTACATTGAAATATTCTTCAGCATTCTCTTTATCACTTCCGTTATCGCTTCTTTAGTGCTGGTGTTGATATTCTGAAGCATTCTGAGCCGTCAGTCAGTTTTGACTTTTTTTTAAAAAAAACTTACATTGTGTGCAGGTTTATTAACTATAAATCGTGCATTTGGTCTGTATAGTTCCTCTAGAATTCAGAATAACTTCGAAATGCGGTGGAAATAACTTATTCTAAGCGCGGATTATAATAGTAAGTAGTTATAATTCTTAATTCAGCAATCTTACGAGTAAGACATTTGTTGTAGCATTTGTAATACTTCCGCATTGTTGTTGTGAGTGTTTTGTTCAACATGCCAGATTTATGTGGTTCTTGCAAAACACATCTCATGAAACAGGGAAGAAGTGAGAAATGAAAGTACAATAGGATTGCCCTCAATATAAGATGCAACTCCAACGCACAATCTGAAAATTCTTCACGACGGATTTTTCTGACTACTGATGTTCGACAGTCCGTAATCTGTCTTCGTGACTTTCAAGACTGGCACGTAACTCTTTCAATTTCTTCTCTTGTGACTGTCCCCTTCCATCTAATGTGCTTATTCGACTTCGGTCCATCTTGTCTTGATGCTAATTCACGCTCACGCGTGAATTCATCTGATTATCGAACACTTAATATTGTCCTTCCACCTGAGTCATTCTATATTGAACATTCCCAATCACTCGATCCTGATACTCACGATGAAAATCAAGAGTGGTTTGGATTAGTGCCGTGGCTGTTTTCAATATATCCGTTTTGTTCCGGTTCCTCGTTTGTTTCTGGATAATAGAACGTCAGGAGCCGCCGAGCTGATATGTACTGGCTTCAGTATAGACCCTAATTTATGCTTGAGTCAAAATGAGAAATTGAGAGAGTGTTTATAGAGTCCAATTTTATTTGCTAAAAAAATTAAACTTGGAATCTTTCGACAATATTGCTGAAAAGGATCAATCCGAT
>JAGDQP010066517.1:0-11269 GCA_022664845.1 Lepisma saccharinum | reverse complement strand
ATGTAAATTTGGTAGCTTTTGCTCGATATGAACACAACGGCAAGGCTCATGAGGATATTTTGCTTTGCAAAACCTTGTCGTTACAAACAACTGTAGAGGCCTTGTTTAACATTCTTAATAATTTTACCCTTGAATATAAACTCGAATTGGCTAAATGTGCTGGAATTAGTACAAATAGTCCTCGGGAAATGTCAGGCTAACAAAAAATACTTGTCCAGTCTGTTGCGTCCTCTGCCAAGTGAACGCACTGCAACGTCAATCGTGAAGCATTGGCTGTACATAGAATGCCATCCATGATGAAAGATGTTTTCAATGAATCCGTTAGAATCATTAAATTTATCAAGACTCGTTCTCTTAACTCCAGAATTTTCGCTGCATTGTATAACGAGATGAGAAGTGATCACGAACATTTACTTCTAAGTTCTGAGATACGCTTACAAGGTTATCTCATGGAGGAGTTTTGACTCGCTTATGAGGTGAGACCTTTTCTAATGATTTATAATTGGAATCAAAACTAAAGAACTGCTTAAGTGACTTTTCTTGGCTTTCGACGCTTGCTTATTTGTCAGATATTTTCTCATTTCTCTATGCCTTAAAGTCAAGCCTCCAAGGTTCCAGTCACTGCTATTTCAGTGCGAGACAAAATTTAGGTCACAATTTTAAAAATTGAAAGTTTGGGCTGACTGAATGGACACTGAGAAATAAGATTCCTTTTCCACGCTGAACGACTTTCTGCCGACAAGTAAAACAAAACTGCAAGTGAAGATTGTGAGAGCATGAAGGAACATTTGCTTCTTTTGGGTTCCCAGTTGAAAGCTTACTTACCGGTTTTAAAGCCAGTTTCTAAACAATGAAAATGAGCTGTCACCAACTGAAGACCAGCTTATTGAGTTGTCCTGCGATTCCTCCTTAAAGATGATGTATCCCAGTTTGTGTTGGTTGGACTTCTGGTTACATATGCGATTTTTGTATCATGATGTTTCGAGAAAGACAATTTCACATCTGAGGCCTTTTGCGACCTGTGCCAGTCAACATTTTCTGCACTTGTTTATATGAAAAATAAGTTCAGAAACAGGCTTGATGTAGAACAAGGGCCCAATTTCATGAATAGTCTTTACTCTGCACTTTTCACTTTGCAAAAATTTAAGAGTGCGGAGTAAGTTTATGAATATTTCTATAAACTTTCAAAAATGAAGTGAGGAAAACTTTTTTTGAAACACACTTTGAAATCTTTGTAGAAATATTCATGAAACATTGATTCTGCAATGTTAAATATTTCTGCAAAGTAAAAAGTGCAGAGTGAAGACTATTCATGAAGTATGGCACAAATCTGCGTCTAAAACATTCTATTTTGGAGCTAGATATGAAAAACTTGACAGCGCAAAACAACACCAGATATCACATTGAGAAACTGTTAAGTAAACAAAATCGTTAGTTTTTATTATTATTACTATTAAGTCCCTACTTGTAGTATTGAATTGTAAGTTCCTATATTAGAAAAAGCTACAGACCATGCAAAAAGATCTATTCATACTGTATGTATTTTTGTATAGTGTTTTATTTGGTTGTAGGGCTAGAGGTCCGTAAAAAACTAGAAAGAAATCAAGAGGTCCGTAGCCTGCTGAACGGTACCACTCAGACTGTGTTGTATTAAAAAAGTGTTCGAATTCGATATACTAAATAGTGGCAATATACTCATCTCGTCGTTCAGTTGATAATGGCTTACGTAAGTGCAAATTTTACGAATTTTGAGTTAACACTGTGAAGTTATTTACCTTGATACGAAGCCACGAAACCGTATTTTTGCTTGTTGTCGAGATACGTCTATATCCTTTGGGCTCGAAACCTTTAAACTGTTACCCTAATAACGGTAGACATTTCAGTAATGACAGTACGCCTCTTTTAGTTACGATTTGTTGACTCTTGAAATACGTAAGAAACTGAGTGAATTAATTTTCTATAGCGTGTAACGCTTATGGTCATAACTATATTAACAAGTCGTGGAAAAGCACTATATGTAAGTAAAACATTATGTTTGCTTTTTGGTAAGTTTTGGTAAGATCAACGTTTACATGTTCTTGAGTGAGATATCACTAAGTGTCTGAAACTTAAATATGACTTAGGGTTTGAATGGATGCGTGCATGGCACAAGTGCGAGTAACGGGATAACGACTTTCTTCTATAAACTCAAATTTCTCCGCCTGGGAGTCAACGAAGTTTCCAGCTGTTCGTCCTTTTATTCTCTGTGTTTGTAAATGTACACTGTAAAGTGGTAATTAAGAACTTTCTTAAAGATAAAAATACTTAATATTCCAACCAGCAAGAGATTAATCAGTTTCCATGTTTTGGGTAAATTGTGCTTTCAGTTCTCAATTTGAAGTTTGTATTGGCCTTCCAAATTTGTAATTACTATAAAACTGAAATTTGATAATAAGATGAACGTTTTAGATTGATCATTTTTATACAAGCAAATAAAACAGCAGATACATTGAAGCTTCAAAATAAAATGATCCAAAGATTCATTTAATGAACTACTTCACGCATAAAACTAATTTCAATATAGTTTGTTGGAGTTCAATAATCCACAGTTGCTATATTGCCTACTTTTGTGACTTTCTAGATAAAATAGAGAAAGAGAAATCAATTCTTCGAAATGTGGAAGAGTTTTAGTTTTAAGAGTTGTATTAAGTCTAACCTTGTTAATTATTATACAAATGTTAGAGATAAATGTCTTAACGTTTGGATACTCATATTTTAATTTTCTGTATGGCCTTTAGGCAACTTTGGCTCAGGCTAGTTTGAATTAATACGTTTACATGATAGCATACGAAAATTAAGTGCTTTCTTTATTCTCATACACTCAAAAAAATAATATGGTTGGAGTAACCATAAAATCCTATTATTTATCATAGCTGAAATTGAGACAGCAATACTATGGGCTGCAAATACAAGTCTCGTTAATCGTGTATTGTCATTATTACAGTACTCATGGTTAGGCGTATTGCCATAATTACAATACTGTGAACAATATTTTACGGTAAAATTCATGTTTCAAGTTAAATAAGCAAGACGTTTTGTTTGCATTACTGCTAATTATAGAACAATTCAAAGTTGAATTACCAATGGGGGAATTATATCTGACCATACTATATAGTTACAGCAACTGTATTTATATTTGTTATTACCTCTTTCACAATAAACCATGTGTTGGTAAATAATGTTGAAAATAACACAGAAAAATTGACAGTCGCCACGACCGGGACTCGAACCTGGATCTCCCACTTTCCGGCTAGGTATGCTAGCCGTGGTGGTGTAATTTGGTAGCATACACTGTAAAAATTGGAGACACAACGTTCATCCAAGAAAATGGAGGCAGCTGAGCAGAAAAGTTTTTGAAAGTAGAAAAGAAGAAAATGTAATGTTCCTTTAAAATCTAAAATTAAAAAAAAAAAAGTTCAGGTGGTTGGGTTTCGATCCAGTGTCCACTAGCAAACTGATCAGATGCTCTCGCCACTTAGCTACAAAGGCAGTTGGTGTTTATGGCTTTCCGAGTAATATTCATAGCTAGGACTTTACTGCGAAGGAGGTTAATGATCAACATGACTGCCAATTTTTGTGTGTTAATTTCAACATATATTTATATTGTTAGAAACTGACCTAGGGTACCATACATATAGTAATAATGACAATGTTGTATTGCTGAAGGTATGATATTGCTGTTGTGACAATATGTATTGCTGAATGGCCTCCGTATATGGTAAAATCTATTTCAATATAACATCGCTTTAATAGAAAATCCAAGTTTCTTATCTGGTGATTTGTTTTTTCTTCTTTTTTCTTCATCATAAAAGCTAGCCAAATAGTGACACCCTCTATTTGGAATAGGAGGTTTGATATAATAAACGTCTTTGGAAGAGGTGGATGGTCTATGTGGTTTACTTTATTCTTATTTACTTCATCATCATAGGATATTGTGAGTTCTCCTCATAATCATTTAAATGATGGGAATATTAAATATATGATAATGTAATGGCAGATGAAATTATGAATGTGAGGTGCCATTGACGCCACAACACTTCGACACACTAAAGACAAATGAATGATAATCTTCTAGTCAAGGGGCTGCTCTAGGCCATGATGTAGACGGATGGGCCCTGTTCGTTCTAAATGGTTACTGTGCAATATATGACGGGGAAATATAATGAGGCGAGTTGAGTCGGCGAAATTGTGAGATGAATGGTTCGTTTGGGTAGTCGAGTGCAAGCGTGTAATGGTAAATTGTGAGAAGTGTAGAAAGTTGTGTATTTTCAGTGTACTGTCTGTCGTGTTCTAATTGTGTGCGAATAATATCGTTGGAGAGTGGATGTTGAGGGTCGAAGCTTTACAGTAGGTGCCAGTAGAATTATCAGAGAGTTGGCCAAGTTCTTGAAACAATCCCAGTCATGTAAGCAGTATAAGAAAATTTCATTTGTTCCATAAAACTTAACTAAATCGATATGAGAGCTATTTGGGAAAGAACTTGGCCAATTTTATATATCAAAACTTCCATATGTTGAAACATCTCTCTTTTTTTGTACTGCTTGGGAACTTGGCTTTGTTTTTGACATGGAGTGTTTTGGATTCGTACAACTATGACATGATATACCTTGATAGTGTAAATTTTGCAAATACATTATGGCTGAAAACATCTTCCATTACATTCTAGGATTATACAATATGTATACCTCATTAGCAGTAATCGTTGATTACCAATTCAGATTCTAGAGTTATCGCTATTCTTGCAGTCTGACCTTCAGAACTAGGTCTACAGTAACACCATCTGTTGAGAAACTTTTCAACACATTAGTGAAACATCGATAACCCTTGTAAAACTACACAAAACTCCTTAAAATTTTAACCTACATTTATTCTTTGTATTTATAACAATAATACGAATGTCATAATATAACAATTAGTCCATAACAAATTCTTCGTCATTCTTAGCTACATTCTTCTAATTTCTCTAGATAAGAAAAACAACACGGCTTCCAACCACATAGTGTCCCAGGTAACTGTATTGTTCTGGTGACTATACTTCTTTCATTTTCTGCACATTCGCATCCAACAAGCATACAGAATGTATTCGAACAACAATAAATCTATTCTCGAACTTGCAGGTCATGACGGAATATAGTTCAATCAGCAATATATATGATTTTCCCACCAAGGTAAAATTTAGCTAAAATTATTTAGGAATCACAACTACACAACAATGCCACATATAGGCAACTTAGCACAAGGGTATAGTTACCATAGCACAATTATGGTACATAAATTTTAACAATACAGTTTAGCAATGCAAATATAGCTGGATTTACTAGGTTTTTTTTTCTGTGTATTTATAGTCGTTCTGCCTCACAAAATTATATTCCACTGATATTAGGAAGCTTTCTATCTGGTCCTAATCAAGCATGATCCATTCATTTTCTTTAATAGTGTTTAAAGTGTAGACATGCCCAGATTCGAATTTTCTCCTAGTCCGTAAACATTGTAAACAAAATGCACTCTTATATTTTACTGATTACACTTTTTTTTTTTCAGATGTCGTGGTGTTTATTTATTTTGAACCCGACGATCGTTTTGTAAGAGTTTTATCAGTAAAATGTTAGAGATACGTTGTGAAAAATCTTAAAGCATGTTTTAAAATGCACTCTCGTATACATTTTCAGTACACGTTTTGCACTCGTCAAATGAGTCAAGCTTTAACCATTTCTGTCCACTAAAATATTAAAAGATGTAAACAAACGAGTATTTTAAAGTAAGAGTGTATTATTAAGTGAGTTTGGCAGCGTAAGAAATATTAAAAAAGAAATAGTTCACTCAAACGGGGATGGATGAAACCAAGGCCTTCTCAGTGATAGTACAATATCATAAGTATCCGTGCTACGGTGCAACATCCGGATCGTGACATTTAAGAAAAGAAGAAAATTGTTTCAAGTTTTGGAAAATCGAAAAAACAGATTTCTTAGTCTGAATATATTTATCCATACGAGAAAAAGTTGAAAATATTCAAGGTCAGACAATCTTTTATTAAACCAGTAAGCTTAGGTCAATTTATATTTATTGTACGAATCGTTACCAATATTATTGATTGCCGTGGCGATGTCAGATCCTGGCACCGCAGAGGCAAGATGGAGTAATGGAGAACGGCCAGTTGACTGGTATCGGATGTTGGTCTGTGCATTTGCACTCTGCCTTGGATTTGAAACCCTCGCATGTTTCCGATAGGTGCTCGACTAAACCGTAAACCAGAACATAAACAAAATGAACAGTAGTAAATGAACAATATTTCTCGTGCAACAAGTATTCACCATAAAATGGTTTTATGGTTTTCTGCAAAACCTTATTTTTGTCGATTTAGTAGAGGCAGACGGATTGGTATTAGTAGAGGCATTCTTCAAACTCGAAACTTGTGCTTTTCAAAGGGGAATTATTTTACTCATCATCATCAGTCCATGTTTTTGAGTTACGATTTTAGTCGACATATTGGTAAAGGGGTGAAAAGCTATTTGTATAAAATGTAAAAACATGAAAAGTTCTCCATTCCTATAGAAGCTATTCTTAAGCCACTACTGCTCTCTTTTAGTGGTCAGGTTCACAGTAAAATCTGTATTCTTTTATCTGAAAAGTGTGAAGGATTCTACTTTTTAAGTATGTTCTTCTACATTTTATTTAGAAAGCATGCGCATTCTAATTTCGAATGAGCTATAGTCACAGTAATCTTTGCCAAATTCATGGAGCAGCCGTAGAGTTTTTTTTGTATGCTTTAGTAGTTATTATTTCTATATGGTACACTTAATGAGGCAGAGATTACACTGAGATCTTAAAATTTGCGACATAATCAACTTTATTTTTTTATGTTTCCACATCTAGCGAATATCAATATTGAATTTGACTTTTCTCGCATTTTTTACATTATGCTTGGATGCAACTCTTGTTCCAGTTGCTTACTAACTTCTACTATCAAGGATAGATTCCTAAAGATAGTCTTCAGCCATAGTATTGGTCAGCAAAACGAACAGTTATGCCCGTATACTAGATTTCTGGTTGACCTTTGAGTGTGAAATTTGTGTTAATGACAGTTCTGTTAAATGATGATGATTGCATGAAAACATACATAATCTAAAAAAATTAAGTATACCAGTATGAGTAACAGAAAGTTGATGGGCCCATATGTTTCGGAAAATGTATAGATGTATCTCCTTTGGCACCCTTCTCTAACTTTAAACAGTGAAAGATCTTATTATTGATGTGTTAATCCTTAGTATAATCACGTTCCCCAAGACTACAAAGCTAGGTACAAACAGTAACTTGTCATAAATTTTCGGTCAGCCGTTTGAAGTTAGTATTATTGAATTATTTGAATGGTGTCTAATTGTGAAGTTAAGATGTGAAGATTTATAAACAAACAATAAAGAGCTATTTTTTATTTTCGTGATCTGCACGTATATAATGTGTGTTGCTAAATTAATGTCGAATAGGCGACTTAATGAAGAAAGTACAAGAAGGACCTCTGTAGGTAGTGCTAACCATAATCTGGCAAGAAGTGTATTTTCAGATATTAACTAGGAGTCTGATAGGTCTCGGAAAACCGACAAACTTCCACATCATTAGTTTTCTATTTCCCTATGATTATTGACATCTATTTACAGTTGAAAAGTTGACAAAATTGACTGGACTTACCCCCGTAACACAGAGAAAAAGAATCAGCCACTAATTTTAAAAATACTTATAGTAAGATCAAAGGGCGTATGACAATAAGTAGAGTTTCTGAATATGTATGGCGTATTTTGGGTTGTTTAATCACTGCGAGCCAACTATAACGTAACAAAAGAAGAAAAATGTTGCTGCTTGTTGGCATCAAAGGCAAAAGTCATTTAATGTTCCGTATAGCTGAAGGTGAAGCCTTGTAAACAATTGAGTCAATCAAAATCGCTGTCGCTCTAGGCGCTGCCATGGAGAGAGCGTCACAACTCTACGTCGAGTTAGCAAAAGAGTAAATAACATAAAACAAAAGCGTCAGCGACTTTGATGGCTGTCGCTGATGACCACAGGCACACCTGCACCAGACGTGATTCTACGCACGAAACAGAAATCGAACATCGAATCAAACTATCCGGAACAACCTTCATCATGAAGGATCTGATGATCCATCAGTATTTACATGGACGAACAACTTCTCCCGCAACAATTACGTTCTGCAGGAAAGAAAATGTCTAATTAGTTTCCAGATAATGTATTTAAAGATCCTCTGCTTAGCCACTTAATATCAACCCTTTGGTTACTATCTGAAGTTTACACTAATATGTTCATATGTAAGAACATTTTCATATCAGCAGCGACAATCAGTAGCTTAGCGTTTTTATGAAGAGATAAAATTATTTCTGCCTAACACTTTGCTAGAGACTTAACAATTTTTTCTGATAATTTTTCCTCTTAATTTTTGCTTTTTTACACGTAAAGAACATAACATTAGTTAGTAAATTAATTATTATTATAAGTTGCACAAGTTACCAAAGTCAGTTTTTAGGTATATGCAAAAGGTAAAAGATGAATACAGAAATAATAAACTTTCAGAGAAAAAACTAGAAACTATTGTTTTCGTAGTATGTTTGTACCGTCTGTCCAAATGTCCATATTTATAATGTCAGTGTTCTTTTAATAGACAGTAAAACTTTCACTTCGCGGATTTGATTATTCGCGAGTTTGCTATTATCTTTCTAGTCTTGCGTCCTATTGCTGACTGTTTTAGACGGCTGTACTGCAGTGTATAACACAAACCGTACTGTGTTTGTTAGGTACAGTACGTGTGTTTTTAAACTATAATAATATTGCTGCTATTTAAATACTGTACTTGTATTTCACCACGAAGTGTACGTGGGCTTTATTATTGCTCTTCCCTTCTCCCCTCCTCTGTGTGTGTGTGTGTGTCTGCTATGTTAAATCTGTAATTTTAAATTGAACATTCTATTACAGCACAGTATATTGTCTTAAATATTGTCAACAGTATTGTATTTTTTCATTGGCGGGGGATATTTTTTACGTACATGGAAATCTGACGCCTCTAGCTCTTGCGAATATGGAGGTGACACTGTATACTCAAAATCAAAAGATCTTGCAAGAAGAAAACACAATTCCAAGGAGATGGTCTACGTTTTTCTTTTCTACTTTATAGGCCTATTACATATTTGCTGCTTATCTGAGCGTTCCTTTTATCATTTTCTTCACTAATTATTACAATTGGACATTCATGATACGCTTTGTAGGTTGATCTAAACTTAAACATCCATCTCTACACTGAAGTCCAATCGAAACCCACGTACATTCTCCTAAACCACAATGGCTGACTTACACCGTATAATTGACAGCGCACGACCCACTTAGAAATCTTATCTTCCAAATATCTTTATGCCCATTTAAGGAAGACTGAGTTCTGTCCCGCGGGACATGGCTCATCCTCAGGCTCAATGACTTAGCTGTCTTTCCCGCCAAGACCTGAAGGAACCGAAGACGATCTTGTCTCCCCTAGCAACATGTTACTATGGAAACAGCTGCCTCACCACGTGTCGTAGGGACTGGATTATTTACAAGCATCTTTCACGTTCCACCTGTATTATTTAATTGTGTTTCTTCCTAAAGTGCCTCGGTAGGCTGAAGTAAGAAAAAAAAATCACCGTGCCACTTGGCTCCATTTCTGTAATTTCAGGACATGCACGGTAAGGAATGGAATTATTTAGAAAACTCTTTATGTCGTTTCTGTGCAGAATAATAGATTAGGAACAAATGAAAAACTAGAGAGCGGCAGCCCCATAATGCGATACTAATGCAATATCCACGGGATATTTTTATTTACATGTTCTTGTTTCAGGAATAAATGCGTATATGTTTACGATATATTATATCTGAATCCAGCAATACAGGGTAGAATAATAATAATAATACCGGTACAAACTTTCAGCGTAGAAAGGGCTCATGAAACTGACCCAGAACATCTTTAGTAAGCGTGGTTTAAAAACGCCTTATGGTCAAGATAATTTACCTTGAATCTTGAAACATTCGTAAATTTTAGTCAAAATTGAGGGGAAACTAACGCAGCTATAAAGCATTATGTTTTTCTAGATTGTTCATTGGGAACCAGAATCGTACTAATGTTGAAATTGTATTCGTCTTGCGAAAGCAAGGAACATTTTAAAAAGTATATCATTGGCAGTACCGCAAACCAATATAACCAATTTATAAGTCAATGTTTCGAGGCTTTCCTTGATATTTTGATGCAATACGCTTACTACCCGAGAAAATATTAAACATGTGGAATAAATTATATGGTTGTAGTTCAGTTTTGACAATTTTAATACAAATATAGTAATATTTTAAATTCCAGGGATGACTTTCTCGAAGACTAAGAGTGGGTTTCACCAATCTTCGTTAACTAAATTTAAGAGCTTTGAAATCCATTAATTTCGTTAACCAACGATTCGTTGAATTCTTAACGAAGGTTGGTGAAACCCACCATAAGAGTTTCTTTATCCATGTTTACTAAAGCTTTTCTTGTTTCACCGTGAAAGTTTATCCTGAAAGAAAAAAAACTAGTGTTTATTTAGAATAAGCCATTTTCATGAAATAAAATATTTTGTTCTAGAAACAAAAGAAGTCATTTTTGTTATCGGTAAAACGACTGACACTTTCAGTTTTTCTAATTTTTTGTATGAGCTTCAGGCAAACTTGGTTCTGGCCGGGATAGGGTAGGTAGAGGACGGGGAAGGTATCGGTCAGGGCATTTCTTAAGGTACAATCCCGACATTCGCCTGGTGAAACTGAGGGGTAAACCCTAGAAAACCTCAGCCAGGATGGTCGGCCGCAGGGCTCGAACCCGCCTACCTACCCATTGCCAATGCAAAGTACGCGACGTTGGACCACGGGAACTGGGTGTCACTTTCAGTGTATCAATTAAGTAACGAGGCTAATGTTGCTACACGAGTAAAGTTATATATTTTCGAAATTATCACCTGCGGTTTGTACACATTATTTACATTTCTTATGGAAGTTTAAATTATTTCTAGAACTCGTCTTCTGGTACTGCTTTCTGGAGTGTCTCATTTCAGTATTGAAAGTCCCAAGTAGCTGCTTCTTTCCAGTTGCCAATTTGGCGTATTGGTAGAATGTCGGGAAGCTAATGCAAAGGACCCGGGATCCAATCCTGGTGTCGTTTTGTTTATATTTTTTTCTTTAC
>JAGDQP010066516.1:0-11269 GCA_022664845.1 Lepisma saccharinum | reverse complement strand
TGGTAAGGGCAATACGAGTTAAAACGCATCATTTATCCAGAGAGCAGGGCCGGATTAAGAGATAGGAGTATATGCTGAGAGAGAGAGTATATGCATCCTTGGAACTACTAATGCTAGGTGCCGGCTGGGTGGCCGAGCGGCTATAGTGGATGTGCCCCACGAAATGAAAATTGGGATAATACAATAAGTATACTAAGTTTCAAGTACTTCGTACATTATAACTTTCAGTCTGCCCATGTGAAATCGTCCACCCTAGCTGCTCGACATCTTCCAAAATGTTCATTTTAATACTTAATCCTTATACAATAATAATACAAAACTAGTATTATTTCACTTTCATTCCAATCTATTAATTAATAGCACACATTTTTGTCTCGCAGCGCATGCCAAAATTGGTTTCAAAAGACGTTTACGGAAACTACATCAGAGTACATGTGGTCTCGATTATCATATAGCAAATCTGTTTATTTGCTGCGCGATATGCAGCCGCCTGAAGGATGTGGAGACCCAATATATCTTGTGGAAGAATATATAATCTAATTTCTTTATATGTTATACGGTATGTCAGAAGATACCACGTTAAAATTGAACTTTGATATTTGAGTTTGAAGGAAGCTACAGATTTGATGCGTTTTGGGGTGAGTAAGCCTTGTGTGCGTTATCGTATAAATATTGAAGTTAACTTTTGTTGGAGGTCAGATAAAATATTTTTTTGTTAGGCACTTATGTCAGAAGAAACTAACTTAGAAATTTCAACTTCGATATTTAATAAGAAAGAAGTTGCAAATATGCGAATTGGGGTGGGGGGTTTAATGCTCTGCGCTCTTTAATAATTGGTATATTATTACCAGAATGCTAAAGAAAGATATGAATACCTAATGTAAATCCTGAAATTTCCTTGCAAGAAACCTTATCATACGTATCCATTGTTCAGTTGGTAAGATGTCTGTTTGCACTTTGATATTCAAGTGCAAATTTCAACCGTAGTTTCTCCTCACATAAATGTAAAACTGTTGAAAAAATAAATTTTTATATTGTTACATACAGTTTTAGCAATTCTAAATTAAATCTATAAAACGTAGAATTTTTGATTCTGTTACTATGAAGTGGCTATTTATCTCTATCCCAAAAGAAGAGAGTGCGTGCGGTTCATTTTCTTAACTATTTCTCATATGGAGAAGTAAGAACGCTTAAAAAGGAATGCATTTTAAAGACGCAATTAATATTCGGGTTATGATACACATTTTTTATTGTTATATTCGTGTGGTATTGCGTCTAATGGCCTACTTGCTCTGTAATTGAAAACCTAAAATGCGCAGGAGCATTGTATTAGAAATCAGATAATACAGAACATTTGCACATAAAAATCCCATACATTTTGTAAGCTATCGATATCATACATAATCTAATTGATCTTATTCACAGCGGGAAACTACTACATAAATATGTAGGACAAGAACAATCTCAGCTCTTTGTATTTGGTTTCTATTTAACATATTGAGATCTATCGAAATTAATTGAAGATTGAAAACATCGTCAATATATAGACTTTAATCAACTGAAATTCATGGTTAGTACAAAAACTTAGCTCAAACTATTAAATTTTGAGAATCATTGTTTAATTATTCTAGAAGAGAATATCGGAAGAAACTATATTCTTAAACGAACAAGCTAAAGATTTGTTTAGAAATTTAAATAATCCCTGTGTATATCGATTATAGAAATTCATGAAACGGAAACGAAGCAATTTCACTTGTAAGTACTTATTCTAAATATTTTAGACTCGGAGCTTGGAGTAAATCCCAGAAACAAAGCTACAATGGATGACAAAAAATTGGCTAAAGCAGACCGCTTGCATGACGAATTATGTTATCTGCTATTTCTCAGATTCACACTCTGCCTCTGACTCAAGTCAGTATGGTTAGAACTTCACATCAGTAATCCCATCTTCAAGGGCTCCTTGCTGGGTAACTAGAAATATAACAAACCAAACGATATATTGTTTGTTGACAAGTTATTGATATCAGTGCATTACAAGGGATATAAACGAAAAAGTACAAAGACGCCGTACTCACTGGTTGAGTGCTGG
Organism: Lepisma saccharinum; assembly: GCA_022664845.1. Classification (NCBI taxonomy): domain Eukaryota; kingdom Metazoa; phylum Arthropoda; class Insecta; order Zygentoma; family Lepismatidae; genus Lepisma; species Lepisma saccharinum. The sequence goes on along the minus strand of JAGDQP010066516.1, from coordinate 9,180 downwards.
CGTAGCATTCGTGAGATCGTAGGTTCGATCCCAGTGACGGACCATACCGACTGAGGTTTTCCAGGGATTTTCCTGGTAGATAAACTGGCCAACAGCATTTTCATTCGAAATTGCGCTCAGTCTGATTGTCAATGCCCAAGCCAAATATTCTGAAAATTTTAGACCGCGGAAACTTTAAAAACTGGCAGAAAATTAAGCGAAACTGGCCGTCTTAGAGCAGGCTAGATGAAGTGGCCAACAGCAATTTGGTTCAAAATTGTGCTCAATCTATATGTCATGTCCCAAGTTGTTTATTCTCAAAATTTCAGACCATGGAAACTTCAAAAACTGGCTGAAAAATGGGCGAAACTGGCCATCTTAGACGATAGTAGATAAATGGCTAACAGCATTTTGGTTCGAAATTTTGCTCAGTTTGTCAGGTCCCAAACAGTATATTATGAACATTTCAAACAGTGAAAACTTCAAAAACTGGCCGTCTTAGGGGAGAGTAGATAAAGTGGCCACCAAGATTTTGGTTTGAAGTTGCACTTTATCTCTGTGTCAGACCCCAAGTAGGATATTCTGAAATATTCAGACCACGGAAACTTCAAATACTGGCAGAAAATTAGGCGAAACTGGCCGTCTTAGAGTAGGATAAATAAAGGAGCCAACAGCATTTTGGTTCCAAATTGTGCTCAATCTGTTCTTTTCTCTAGCAATTTGTTTGTTTCTTTGTTTCTTATAAATAGCATTCATTTGTCTAATACATATACCTAACCTAAACTAACTTAACCTAATCTAACCTATAGGAACTTGCGAATTCACGTTACTGTAACGGTGCTGCTCCAATATATCGCAGTAGGGTATTCTCTTTGCATAGGTTTCTTTGCTTGCAACCCATTAAATTGAACACCGATAGTTATTGGAGGGTAACGGGAATTCAAAAAATATTATCAAGTGATATATTCTTCGAAAAATATATCTATATACAATATTACCATATTTTTACCTTTTTGTATTTTTGCTGTTTATAAGTGACCGAACTTGTGGGCTGTAAACTCAGCGTTTTTTAGCATTGATACCTCAAAGGAAAATGTCTCTATGGAAACGAAAACGTAACAATGAAAGAGAAAGAATGAAATTAACAATAATTACCATTCTTAACAATAATGGCAAGAGGAAGACAACTATTGAACTGTTTTAACAATACCCTGCTAAACACTATAACAGTGTAGAAGTTTTTTTACATTGTTAATTATACACGAATCCGTGTTATTGTGCAAGTTCGAGAGAACAGAAGTTACATTTAAAAAAAAAAGGTTTTGTTATTTCACTGACTATCGGTATCCACTTTAATATGTAAATATCCAACGAAACATATTCTCGGTGTTGGTATGCGTACCGAAATATGCTCATCAATTTATTTTCGAACATAATGAACCTGCATATGAAATATTCATTTTTCGTCAAAAATCCTTAAATATGTATTTACATGTGCAATATGCAAAATGTGTAATTATCCTAGCTTTGCAGGTAACATAAATTCAATTACTGTAATGTAGAAAATGGGCCCCACTCTGTGTGTTCTATTGTAAATTCAGGCTATAATGATCATCATAATTGAACAAAAAATGACGGGCGTGCCACGTTTTCTAAATGCTCTTTCTGTTGTACATCGCAGTAACCTTCGGGAAGGAGCCCGTAAGATATTGGGGGCCTTCTGGACGTAGTAAGATCTACAGTTATCTTTCTGATGTCTGTGGTAATACTCAGCGACGTGCATCTGATGTAGGCCCGAATTTCATGGTTCTCTTTATTATCTTGTAGATATTACCTAAGGATTAAAAATTTATACAAAAAAAGGAAGTTAGTAGTGTAACCCCGGCCGGGATTCCGGCCCTGGTCAGTCCGAGACTTTCTGTCACTCATATTGAATATAACATCTGGAATACTCTTTCAGCAAATCAAGGTTCAATGTAGACAAGGTTCATATTAGACAAAAAGTAAACAAGGCTCAGTTACTTTTGTATTTGTATCGTTTCTTTCTTAACCCTAAAAGAGTAAACAATGTTCCATTCTTAACCCTATCACAGAAACTGTATAGCATGGTCAGAGCTACCCTTGGTGCTTTTTAAAAAATTGATAGTATACTTTCCAGTTTCTATCAATGTACGTATTAAGGTATGTATAATTCAACATAAAAGGAAGCTGGCATGCAAATGGCGCTTTAATCAAACTTTTCCGCGAACTTTATCGAGAGATTTATTTTTCAGTTTATCTAAGGATCTCATAATAACAATGATAACATTGATTACAATTCTCAAACACTAGAATAATAAACACTAGCTGTAATTATTGGAAAGTTTTATTTGCAACAGGTAAATCAACAGTAACATTTTCGTGAGATATTATTCTTTACGTTTTCCTGTTACACTTAGTTTTTAGCTTTCCATCTCTCTTTCTCTTATTCCCTATCTATTTCTCTCATCTATAGTTTCAAGTACACTATTTCATTCTGCGCGTCATTTTTTTCTATGTTTAGGATTATTATAAATATTAGCTGCAATTTCTGGAACGTTATAGGTCTAAAAGTAATATTATAGTTTTAGGTTTAAATAGCTAAAATTCAAGTCTATGATAATTTTAATGTAATACCTAAAATGAAACCATGACACTTTTAATTACAACTAATTATTGCAAATTTTTATTTGCAAATAGTTTTCTGTGCAATAGCTAAAATAAACGTATGTTAGCTTTTAGTTCTAGTTTTGTGTTAATTTTAATTCCGATTCTGATTTTAAGTGTATTTTTGTTTTGCGATTGTGTATTAAAATTTTAGTGCAAAGCTTAGGTGGTTTCACATTTTAATTCAGGTTTAAATTCAAATTTTTTACATTGCGATTCTGCTAGTTTCAATGTACCTTTTGTCTTGCGAATCTATTTGATTCAGTGTATTATTTTAAGTATTTTTAACCTAGCAGAATCGCAATCAACCAGTGAGTACGGCGTCTTTGTACTTTTTCGTTTATTTCAATTGTAATGCACTGATATGAATAACTTGTCAACAAACAATATATCGTTTGGTTTGTTATATTTCTAGTTACCCAGCAAGGAGCCCTTGAAGATGGAGTTACTGATGTGAAGTTCGAACCACACTCTGACTTGAGACAGAGGCAGAGTGTGAATCTGCGAAATAGCAGATAATATAATTCGTCATGCAAGCAGTCTGCTTTAGCCAATTTTTTGTCATCCATGGTAGCTTTGTTTCTGCGATTTACTCCAAGCTCCAAGTCTAAGATATTTAGAATAAGTACTTACAAGTGAAATTGCTTCGTTTCCGTTTCATGAATTTCTGTAATCGATATACACAGGGATTATTTAAAGTTCTAAACAAATCTTTAGCGTGTTCGTTTAAGAATATAGTTTCTTCCGATATTCTCTTCTAGAATAATCAAACAATGATTCTCAAAATTTAATAGTTTGATTTAATAGTTTTAATAGTTTAATAGTTTAATTCAATCTTCAATTAATTTCAATAGATCTCAATCTGTTAAATAGAAACCAAATACAAAGAGCTGAGATTGTTCTTGTTCTACATATTTATGTAGTAGTTTCCCACTGTGAATAAGATCAACTAGATTATGTATGATATCGATAGCTTACAAAATGAATGGGGATTTTTGTGCGCAAATGTGCTGTATTATCTGATTTCTAATGTAATTATAGGTTTTCAATTACAGAGCAAGTAGACCATTACACGCAATACCGCACGAATCTAACTATAAAAAATGTGTATCAGAACCCGAATATTAATTGCGTCTTTAAAATGTATTCCTTTTTAAGCGTTCTTACTTCTCCATATGAGAAATAGTTAAGAAAATGAACCGCACGCACTCTCTTCTTTTGGGATAGAGATAAATAGCCACTTCATAGTAATAAAATAAAAAATTCTACGTTTTATAGATTTCATTTATGATTTCTAAAACTGTATGTAACAATATAAAAGTCTATTTTTTCAACAGTTTTACATTTATGTCAGGAGAAATTACGGTAGAAATTTGCGCTTGAATATCAAAGTGGAAATCAAAGTGAATATCAAAGTTTCAGGGAGTTAAAAAATTGAAAAATTGGGGATTAATAATGATCATCGAGTTTTAGTAAATCATATAAAAATGGTTCTGAAAAGTAAAGAATATTCCTTACTTTTATAATCATCAGAATTACGATTTTACTAATACACTGATAATATATGTGCTTAAGTACTAAAATATACAGACATGTAAGCGCCTTACACACGCATAGAAGCAGACAACATCTTGCCAAAGGCTTCGTTGCATAATCAAATGAAGAAAAGGCAGAGTGGGAAAAGTCGGAACAGACATGTTACCAACTGAACACTGGATATATATGATAAGCTTTCTTGCAAGGAAATTTCAGGATCTACATTAGGTACTCATATCTTTCTTTGGCACTCTGCTAATAATATAAGAATTATGAAAGAACGCAGAGCATTAAAACCCCCACCCCAATTCGCAAATTTTCAACTGCTTTCTTTTTAAATATCGAAGTTGAAATTTCTAAGTTAGTTTCTTCTGACATTAGCGCCTAACAAAGAAATATTTTATCTGGCCTCCCACAAAAGTTATCTTCAATATTTATACGATAGCGCACACAAGTATTATTCACCCCAAATCGCACCAAATCTCTAGCTTCCTTCAAACTCAAATATCAAAGTTCAATTTTAACGTGGTATCTTCTGACATACCGTATAACATATGAAGAAATTAGTTTCTATATTCTTCCACCTGATATATTAGGCCTCCCCATCCTCCAGGCGGCTGCATATCGCGCAGGAAATAAACAGATTTGCTATATGATAAGCGAGACCGAATGTACTACAGTTTCCGTAAACGTCTTTTGAAACCAATTTTGGCATGTTCCGCGATATAAGAATGTGTGCTATTAATTAATAGATTGGAATGAAAGTGAAATAATACTAGTTTTGAACTATTATTATATAAGGATTAAGTATTAAAATGAACATTTTGGAAGATGTCGCGCAGCTAAGGTGGACGATTTCACATGGGCAGACTGAAAGTTATAGTGTACGAAGTACTTGAAACTTAGTATATTTATTGTATTATCCGAATTTTCATTTCGGTGGCACATCCACTATTTGAAGGGAATAGAGCAATGTGCCCTCACTTGGATACACACCTGGATGAGGTAAAATAAATGGTTTTGATTTAGATTTTTGAGATTCTTCCCGCCATATTAGAACTTAGACGGGTCCTACAGTCTGGGTAGGATACTAGGTACTTAACCGGATGTAGCTATTATTTTAAGACTTTTGATGAGTATTTTATTTAGATTTCTATACATATTTTTATATACATATTTCTATACATATTTATTTAGATTTATATTCTATTACGGGTATTTTTGGATTTTCACTTTGTTTTCGTGAAAGGACACTTTAGGGATTATCGTATAGCACTGGTAGAGATTTGAAAACTTCGCGTGTAATTTTTGCGAAGTTACTATGATTATAAAATGAGATATTTCACTTAAGTAATTTTGGTTGTTCTTTTTAGGAGTGTCGCTGTACCTTTGAAGGATGCCTAATTTTTGGTAAATTTTCATTCAATTTTGTATATTTATTTCACGACTGATTGGCCTAAACGAGCTATTAACGTGATCTATAGTTTGATAGGCGTTCCAAATCAGTTGTGTTTTGGTTCGAGAATTGCCCATTAGAATCAAGCTTATTACAACGAGGTAAACGCTACTAGTCTTTATTTTAGGAAGCCCTAATTGTAAGCGAATGCCTTGAGAAAACGCATTAATTACGTTAATGTAATTGTTTACATTTGTTTGCACGATGCGGAGGAAATGAAATGTTTGATTACAACTTTGTGTTGTTCCTTAAGTCCTAGCTAAAGATCGGAGGGGAGCAAAAAGTTTAAGCATTCGTTGTGTACTTGAGTGACTCTTTATCTAGCGAGTAACCATGCTTGCTTGTAGAGAACAAAAGATTTGTGCATTTTCTAAATGAAAGATAATCCTGGCATCTGATTTGCTGATAATTAGTTATTTTTTTGAAAATGTAATTGGAAATTTAATGTATAACACAACTAGAGATTTAATGTACTATACCTTTAGAATCTTAAAACAAGAAGCTGTAATCTCTAGTTGTGTTGACATAACTCATCGCATTTAAGTAAATATTTAATTTAAAAATGATTTTAAAATACGCAGTATTAAGATGGACTAAAAGATAAAAAGTAATAACTTGAATTAATCTTATGAATCGGAAAATAACAGCGTGGGTGCTCTTATATATTATGCTTTTGTGATAATGTAAACAAGAGCACCCACGCTTTTATCTTCCGATTCATAAGATTAATTCATTATATTAATTTTTACTTTTTAGTCCATCTTAATAAAACGTGGACAGGTTTAAAAGGGTTCAAAACAAAATATTTTTAGGCTACCCAAATTTCACATTATAGTTGTGGCGTTGCATGCATTTGAATTAATTTAATTTATTAATTATATTTATCTGGGTTATCCTGTAGTAAATTTAATGATTGAATATTGTAATGTCATAGGAAGCAAGCAAGTTTACAAAATTTGAAAGATATCGCCTGATGGAAAGCTAGTTAAAAATCAATCACAAGATTTACACCAGAGATTAAACATGATTACAATGTACCTTAATATAAAGCGTGTAATAAGTTAATCGTATTTGAAAGAGCCTTCCTTTTGTTTCTAGAAGTTGTCAATCCTTATTGAAAAGCTAAACTTTTATTTTTCCTGCTAAATGCTATCGTAAAAAAATGTATTCCACTGGAAAACTATTTGTTTAGAAACCTCTGAAATTGTATAGTGGAATTCTATTGTAGGTTTCGAGTCCTATATTAAGGCTAAACGGATGTTACTTGTAAGGTTTGGTTTTCCGTACATATGTTTTCACTAAGAAGTTTTTTGATGCTTATTATATCTGTTGTCACCTTTATGAAACATAATAAGGATACTTGATAAATGATACATTTATGAATTTGTATTTCCGATACCTTTCCAATAATAACTAAATCACCTTGAAAACATTGTATTACCGAAGTTGATAATTCTACCCCACCGAAACGCAGGATTAGCCATTAATACCTGTATGAATATTACGGGTTTGAATTCGCCCCTTTGTGTCACCTCCAAAGACACTTAAACGAATTTCCTAGCGCTGCTAGTTCCAAAGTTAACCCTCGGAAAATAAGGAATCCCCATGCTATCTGAAAGGATGATAGTTGTTTAATTCTTTCTCTCGAGACCTTATGAACAATATACATCAACCATCTTAATAGTCTACTAGCTCCAGTGATATAAATTGTCCCTATATCTAGCACAGCTCCAATCTATTTCTCCACATTTGCAGTTTGTAACTTCTGTACATTCTTGAGTTAGTGTCGCTGACAGTTTTTCAATTACACCTCAATCTCCTTCCTAGCATTAGTAAAAACTTTGCTAAAATTAAATTTTATATGGGCCATTCTAGTAACTTTGGACTTTGGCAGTTAAAATCCACACCCATGCCTCAGCCGGGACTCGAACCCTAGACCTTCGAGCCAAGAGGCTACCGCCGTAGAGAGCTCGGCCACCCAGCTGGCACCCAGCATTAGTAGTTCCAACGATGCAAATTCTCTCCCTCTCTGCATATGCTCCTTTCTCTAGATCCGGCCCTGCTCTCTGGATAAATAAGATGTGTTTTAACTCGTATTGCCCTTACCAATGAAACCTCAACCACCTTACTAGCTATAGTAGTTCAGAAGATATGAATTGACCTCTATACCTGGCATCGCCCCTATCTATGGATAAGTCCCTGCGATTCAGATCAATGATATATGTTTGAGCTCATCTTGACATGACCTTTCGAATGACGCCCTATCACCTATTTAGGCCCACCCAGTAGATCCAAAATTAAAAATTCTTTCCCACCCAACTATATGGATGAACGACACCTTTTTGAACTCGTGGTTCGCATCGTGCTCAGTAAAGCTTCGCTTGCCGTACTCATGAGCCACCGGCAGGTATTTGCCAAATTTCCGGGGCTATGCAAGCTTCAAAGCGACGAACGGATCGTCAAATACCCATACTCTATTGTTCATAAATATCGTGACGCTGTGAGGGAGGAGATTAATAATGTGTTGTCATTGGCTATCATAGAAAAAATCAGCGTGTCATCTCAATCGACTTCATATCGTACCCAAGAAACGTACTACCCCTGATGGCAAGCCATCAGAAAGAATTGTGCTGGACCTCCGGGCGACAAATTCGAAAATTCCTCTAGATCATGTGAGGTCTAACAATATAGAGGACCTCCTGATCAAGTTTCAAGGCAAAACCACATTCAGCACGATCAGCAGCAAAAGCAATCTACGAATTCAGCTCCGTTCCTCTTCGTGTAAGTACATGTCCTTTATCTTCGAGGGGAATCAATTCGTGTTTTGAAATTTGCTGTTTGGGTTAAAGAATGGATCTAGAGTCCTCAATGCTTGCGTTCATAGCGTTCTAGGGGATGACTTATTGCACTCAACCATTCGGTATATTGATGATATGACTTACGCTCATGAGTCAGCAGAACAGCAATTAGTAACACTAGATAAATTGTTGCATCGTATCAAAATGTTGGGGATGACGTTGAACCTATATAAATGCTTCTTTCTAGTTAGCGAAATTAAATCTCTCTCCTTTGTCATCACACCGAGTGGCTTTAAGTAAGATCCGGAGTCCGTATAGGTCATTTTCAACCTCCCAGCCCCTACCAACTTGAAGCAGTTACATCATTGCTTAGGCGTTTTCGCTGACGCAGACGCCACATAGAATACTTTTGTCTCATTGCTGTACCATTAATCGAGCTGCTCAAGATTGGCAGGAAATGGCAATGGACCTCGGACCATGATGAAGCCTTGTCTAAAACTGCGTGCAGCAGTCGCAAAAGACGTACAACTCTCGTTCCCAGACTTTTGTAAACCATTTCTGATACAGAGTGGTTCCAATTCTTAAGTTGTGGCTGCGGCTTTGTCTAAGATAGATGACTGTGGACAGAAACTTGTAATTGAATACATCAGCCGCACGCTTACACCAGCCGAACGCGATGACACGGTGACTTAAGTTGAATGTTTAGCAATAGTGTACGCCACTAAA
>JAGDQP010066515.1:0-11269 GCA_022664845.1 Lepisma saccharinum | reverse complement strand
AGATATTCCTAGTCCCGTAGTTTAGTGGCGAGGATCCCTGACCTCGGAGCAACACTGAGAAGACGGTGCAAGTTCGACCATGCTGATTGATATTTTCTAAGGGCTTTTCTGAGTACCACCAGGGAAATGTCGTGATGATACCTAGCATATAATTCCTGAACACACACCCTTTCACGATGTAATAGCCAAGGAACGCTATTCCTCAGACTTATGAGGGATTACACCGTAGCTATTATACACAAATTAGTGCAAAATAAATAAAATAATTTAAAAGTGTCATGTTGAAACCTTTTTTAGATATCTAGGTTGTTTAACACCTCCGAAGCAAGTTTCATGTCATTTATCTTGTTAATTTCGATTTAATTAAATCAAAGTCTAAACACGCGACAATTAGAGCTATATCTCGGTGTATTTGCATCCATTGATCAATACCATCGTTACCATATCTGCCCTTATTCTCATTGAGTCAAATTGCACATATGATAACCCTTGAGTAAGTAACTTTTTTTTTGTCAATACCAATAAAGAGGTTTGCTCTTACATTGATGCGCAATAATTCCAATTAGTCTCTAACCATAAAGAGGAGGTAGACATTGAATAAACAAACAGGAAGCTAAGAATAGCACTATCATAAATTTAACTTGCGAAAATGAATGACCTTAGATAAAATCTGTATCTTGTAATTATAAATAAGTGACTCCTTTGACACTTTTCTTGAATGATATAGAAGCATGATATGCAGCAAAAAAATACGAAGGACAAGATTCTACAGAGATTTCGAACCTGCTCTCTGGTACTGAGGCAGTAGTTCCCAATCTGAGATCCGCGAATGTCTGGAGGTCTGCAAGGTATTCCATGTGATTCTAAGAACCAAATTATATTTATTTTTAAATGATTTACCTTTATCACCACACGAAATAATCAAGTAATGGCTTTATTGTAGACAAAACCAAAGCGCCCTCGTATAAATTCAAATTATCTTATCCAAAATAAAGAGTTAAAGTCGTAGGGTCAAATTGCAGTCTAAGCGAATGCCATTGCCTGCCAGTTTCAGAGATAAAGGCATAGATTTTCCCACCGTTGTCCATGACTATCCCAACGGTGTATGGCTTATCTCTGTCGAACTTGTGGCTACTGAAATCTCGTAGGGGCACAAATGCAGAATACTAAGCGATTGAAAAGGACCTGCCCGTTTTAGTCACATTCATAGTTTTCCTCGCCATTGCAGACCATGACGAATCCAACGGTGTATAGATCATCTCTGGCGGACTTGTAGTTACTGAGATCTAGGAGGGGCACAAATGGAGAATCCAGTTTTAGGGTCAAAGTTATAGGTTATCCCACGGTTTCAGGCCATTACGAATCCAATGCTGTATGGCTCATCTTTGTCATACTTATAGTTAGAGATCTAGGAGGGGCATAAATGCAGAATACTAAGTAATTGAAAAGGACCTGCCAGTTTTAGAGTCACATGCATATATTTTCTCATCGTTTCTGAACGTGAATCCAACAATGTATAGATTATCTCTGTCGGACTTGTAGTTGATGAGATCTAGGAGGGGCCCAAATGGACACTAAGCGACTAGAAAGGTCCTGTCAGTTTTAAAGTCAACTGATAATTTCCCCACTGTTTCAGATTATGAAGAGTACATCCCTGTGTGACTTGTAGTTACTGAGATCTGGGGGGACAAAGAAACATACTGCTGGAGAATACTAAGCAATTAAAAAGCACCTGCTAGTTTTAGAGTTTACGAGATAGCTTATTTCACGACTTGAGAACATTGCGAATAGAATTGTGTATGGCTCATCTCTGTCGGATTTGTAGTTGCTGAGATCTAGTGGGGACAGACAGATATACAGGACAAACCCTATATCTTCCCTTATTCACTGACGTTCATACGGGTGCTCTAGAAATTAAAGGTATTATTTATATTTCCTCTTTGAGGCTTTTGAATATATTTGAGGCTTTCATTAGAAGAACATCTTCTGTTGACCGATCAACAAGGAAAGAGAACTGGAAGCCTTCGAAATGTGGACATAGAGAAGTATTGAAAAGTCAGCTGGACACGTGCGATGCATAATGAAGATGTGATGAAGAGTAACAGAGATTAGCAACACTAGAGACAATAAAGAAGTGAAAAACGAAACTGGTTAGGACATTATCTGCTAAAGATTGTATATTAAGGGATGCAATTGGAAGTATGGTTGATGGAAAAAAGGAAGAGCAAGAAGATGAATCCAATTTCCAACTCCTTGACAGTATTAACAAATATAAATCCTGTATAGCCCAAGATCCGGACAAATTGGAGAGAACTGAATGTACCTTGATGGACCTGCCACCTCCGGCAGAAAATTAATGTTAATGCTGAGAATATATTTATTGGCAATATTTTCAGGTTTCCTTCACTAGTTGATATTTTTAACTTTTTCATTTTTCTCTGTTCTCCTCCAACTAGTTTGAAATAAATAATAAGTATTTTCCCATGGTGAAAGATCGAGATCAACACCAAAAACTTCACTTTCAGTTTCTGTGGAACAGATACAAATTAATTTTCCACATTATAATGAGTTTCCGTTATCTCTGCCAATAACGAATGGGAAACTCACAAGAAAGGGTTAAGATATGTTGACGCTGAAATCCGAATCAAACATAATCCATCTGATAGAGCATGGTGAGATATAGAGAATACAAAAATTTAAGGACAAGGGGGAACGGGGACAGGGAGGAGAAACCTCGAAATTCACAAAAGTTAAATGAAGGAAATATTTGTGATTCAGAACAAAGTGCGTTACTTTCGGGAGGTGATTGCTGACATCGAAACAAGTAAAAAAGTTTCTATGAACATGTGTGAAATTCTGCTTCGTTTTGGGAATACAGTGTTTCCAGCTTGGAGCCCAAAGTCATGCCTAACAATGGGAAGAAAATGAATAATTCTTAATAAATCAGAAACGATGCATTGAATGACAATTTCGTTTGAATAAATTTGTTTCTAACAACATAGTGGATATCAATCAAGAGTGAAAATACGATGTCACGGGGTTGTCAATGTTGAAAACCCGGTATAACGTTTAAATTTTTCAAATAGCACTACTTCGTGTTATTGAATCTTTCGCGTCTTCTAGTAATGATAAACAATATACGTAAAGCACACATCGCAGTGTTGAAAACTCTGGATAAGATAGGAAGGTTTTCGCGATCTTATACAAACTACGTATTTTCCTAGGATATTTCATGTGGATGGTCTTATCCATAGTTTGCAACACTTCGGTGTGGGCTTTACGTATGGTTTTTATCATCACTAGAAGATGCGAAATACGTAAAAACATGACGTAGTGCTGTTTGAAAAGTTATATCGGTTGGCAGCACTGACAACCCAGTGACAGCTTGTTTTCACTCCTGATATCCACCATGTTGCTAGAAACAAATTTACGCAAACGAAATTGTCATTCAATGCATCATTTCTGATATATTGAGAATTACTAATTTTCTTCTTCAATTGTTAGGCATCGACTTTCGACTCCATGTATCTCCAAAACGAAGCGGAGTTTCACCCATGTTCATAGGAACTTTTTTACTTGTTTCGGTGTCAGGAATCACCTCCCGAAAGTAACGCACTTTATTCTGAACAGCCAATGTTACCTTCATTTAACTTCTGTGAATTTCGAAGTTCCCCCGCCCCACCCCACCTTCCCTACTAGCCCCATTCACCCGTGCCCATAGCACCTTAAATTTTGGTATTCTCCGTATCTCACATTGCTCTATTAGTTGCATTATGTTTGATTGGTATTTCAGCGACAACATATCGTGCATGACCTTCCCTTGTCAGAATATTGCGGAAATTTTGGTGGGCGGGTCATACAGCAACGGCAAAGAGCATGAATTATTATCATTGACTACAGCGATTTGCAAATTGGAAACTTTTAGTTACTACTGCTCTAATGGATGTACTTGTACGTGCTAGTGTGCTGTTCTAGTAATTTTATTTTATTTATTTTTAAATCAACCTACAGGACTAACAAGGAGACAGTCAATGAAATTATGTCAATACCAAGCCTGAAAGTTTGCTAGGATAATCTACGTCCTATAGAAAAGTACTATACAAAAGTAGGTGCCCATATTAATTGCAGGGTACCGACATAGGAACTTGAATATTGGTCGAAGTGTACAAAAAGTGTATTTTTTATGATTCAATCAACCGAAGTCACTTCTGTTTTACTTTAGTCCTAGAATGTAACACTGACGAGTTGTAGCGTCACCTTCCACATTGCAGCACACCTCGCCAGGGACGTATTTAGAGGGTCTGGACCTAGGAATTAATTTTTTGTTTTGCAAAATAGGCAAAATTATATGGATTTTACAAAAATATCTGAATTTCGGTGGTCCAGAACTCCTAAATACGTTCATGGTGAGGAGTGTTGTGGTGTGGAAACTGGCGCTACAACTCGTCAGTGTTTCATTCTAGGACAAAAGTGAAACAGAAGTGACTTCTGTTGAGTGAATCATAAAAAAATACACTTTTTGTACACTTCGACCAATATTCCAGCCCCTATCTCTGTACCTTGCAGTTACCATGAGATTTTTTTTTTTTTTTTGTATAATACCTCTCTATAAGACGTAGATTCTCCTAATAAACTTTCAAAGTAGGTTTTGATATCATTTCATTGACAGTCTTCTTGTAAGTTCCACTTACAAGTGACATCATAAGCTGGACAATTTTAAAAGAAGTCCTACTACTAGTACTACTTCCTCTTCTGCTACATAATAATAATAATAATAATAAAAGTAACAAAGATTTGACAATATTAAGCAAATATACAGGAACAAAAGCACAATAACCAATAAACGTAGTTGTAAGCAATTTAGTGAACATAGAAGTTAACAATAATATGTACAGTACTTTAATGAATGTTTCATACACCATATATTAATATTGCTTTTCAGACACTCTTCGTTAACTAGCTTACACAATCGACGAATAGGCGAGTATTTACTGGACTATCTAGAAAAAGAAGAATAATTTCTTAGCCTTCTCACAGGAACATACGCACTTGCTAGAGATAGTATCTCAGGTTAGTTCATATTGCCATCAAACGCCCTTCTGCTAGAGTTTTCATCCCTGATAGTGTGCAATATTCGTTGTAGAAGATTGAATTATAGGATTTCAGAATTCATGTATTACACAACCATTTTCGGAAGGACATTTGAATGCGTACTAGGCAATTGGAATTCCAAACTACTGACGTACAGTATTCTTAGAAATATTGTCTTTTTATAAGCCCTACAACTCGATTAGTAGAAGAACTTATTGAAAGTATGTGTTTGGTAAACGTAAGCCTACTGTCGAACACTAGGCCCAAGTCAGCAACTCTCTGAAGGAATAGATTATATATAGTAAAATTTCCACCAAAAAGATTAGAGATCATTTTCCTGGAGAACACGATGAAAGCGCATTTGGGTATATTAGAAAAAGGTTTTTCACGTTTAGCACTAGTTACATACATGATGCGTAGAACACATTAAACCGAAAATCTCAGAATCGACGTTTCTGTCGTTTAGCCCATATCATTCATCAAGTATGGGAGAATTTGCAACCTGCTTGGTAAAAATTCGAAAATATCCTAGGACATCCTTAATTAATCGAAGAAACGATCGGGATGATCCAGGAGTTGTCTGTAAAGATGGTAAATATCCCCGTACGTTCTTCTAACTTCATTCAGTGGGTAAATACTACATCTTCTTTTGAAAACGTACAAATATTACGTAAGATCCTCTTTCGTTATTTCAAACCATCCACTTTCACTTTATGCAAAAATAAGCATATACCCAACCCTTGTGTTTCTCAAATTTCTTATCGTTCATTCCTACTAAAAAATCTCTTTAAATCAACCCTAATATGCTTTTAAGCGAACCTTTCCAAGTCCCTCTCCGTCCCATTATCAGCAAAAATAAGAAAAACTTGAACCTCCTGCCTCCTTGAATGTTTACGTAGCAAATACTTGAATGACACCTTTTCCTCAATTGTGAATTCAAATTTATTTATGGCCTTTAGATAGTCATGGCTCAGGCCGGAATAGAGTAGTAGAAAAGGATGCAGGAACGAAACGGTTACGCTCAAGATACCATCCCGGCTTTTGCAATAAAACGTTGAAGAGACGAAAGCCCACTTAAGCGATTTGCAAAGAATGCAAAGAGGCACAGGTGAATGGTGGGTCTCAAATTTAAAAAAAACTGGTGTGGCTGAGAGAAAACCTAAAAAAACTGTCAGGATAGTCGCCAGCGGGTGTCGAACCCAGAACCTCCCGAATGCAAAGCCAAAATTTTTTTTTCTTTTCTTAAAAAGTTTATTTTCTGATCTCAATCGATATTCCATTATTTTCCCTGTTTCGACTCATACCCTTAGAAGTCAGTTAAAATTGCATACAGAAAAATCCATGCCCAGGGTATGATTCGAACCCACAACGTTGGAGTCGCTGGCCTAACGCTTCAGACCACACGGCTGTCTCCGTCGGCTATTAACTGAGCTACAGTACCTCGCTTTCTTTTCCTCAAGATAATTTATTTTCCACCTACATAGCGTTTCGAACACAGTGATGTTTCTTGAATGGTGCCATCTTCTAACCTTACCTGCAAAAAATTTATGCGAAAAATTATTATGGTTTGCGCGCTCGTTCGCTCTCGGTATGAACAGGCTTGTGCTTGCGCGCTCGCTTGCTCTGTTGCACGCTGCCAGTAGGTAAGCTTTCTAAGAGAATATCAGCAACAATTGCAAAACCGGTTCTTAGAACGTTAACATGAAATCCATTTTATGGAAGGCATTGATAAATCACCATAGGTTCACTTGGCCCGGGATCTTCCAGTAACAGACCAGCCTTTAGGCATAATCCTCACCATCATCATGATCATCATTACGTTCTTGAAGATCAAGATTTATGACAACTAAGCGTTTCTCTACCCATGGCTAATATTGGAACAGAGATTGGTTGCACCGGACGATTTGACTCCAGCAGCGGAAGCGGAATTTCTTCGTCCAAGAAATGACGCACATTACAGCAAATGGTAGGATACAGGCGGGAAAAAGCGGAGAAAAATCACCGAGCTGGAATCGCTCCTGCTTTATGTTTTATTTATTTATTCATTGCTAACGGAGCTTCTGCATGTAGTCGAAGATTTATTTAACAAAACAATGTGAAGTACGTTCTCCTATGAACTAACTTTATGGGTGTTTGTGGAAAACATTAGATTCCAACGGAATAGCTTAGCAAGTGAGAGAGAAACATATTAAATGGAGCAGGTGATTTCGAATACCTGTACCATCGTTATGTTTCGTGTGATGTTTCAGGTAAATGGCAAATAGAGTTGAGATTTACCGGAAATATTCAGACCGGTTTTCAATTTGTTTTACTGTAATTAAGGTTCTATTTAATCGTGCGTGAAATGCAAATAATAAAGTACCATCATTGTATCCAATTTAAGTAAAAAGTGGCTACTCTCCACAACTTCTTCGCCTCTTCTACGCCCTCGGCCGCAATAAATTTAGCCTGACGTCTTCATCGTCTGTAGGTCTATCTATTGTCTACATGGAAACAAAGATCACTTCTCCTACACAAGATAACATGTCCATTGTTTTCCATGTTCTGATTGAAGTCAGTTATGCTAACAAGTAATTGTTTTCATGAAAGATGTCATCAAAGTTGGTGCTGCTTTTTCTTAACTGGCTTTTTACGTCATAAAGAAAGTACCGTCACGTGTGAAAAACCACGTCACAGGACGGAAGATCCGTCAAGGGGTTTTCTTCAAAGGATTCGTCACGTGAAGTCAATCAAAGCAGTTGATAAACAGAGAAAGTGGGAAACCACGGAAGACCATAACAAAATTAAGAGGATCTGTTTTTTTGTTATTAAATTACATAACAATGTCCGACTCGTGTCTTTTATTCTCTTTGGCAGTTGAAAGCTTCGTACTTCCGTCAAATTCTCCAACAGCGTCAACAATTACGGTAGATTCAGCATGGTGTGACAAAACAGGTCCTTCTAAAGCCCCTCCTTCCTCCTACCTAACTAACCTAAGCAACCCACGTGCACTTTTCGTTATTACACCTGCTGTTGTAGCTGTGTTTCGCACCGTGAATTTTTCAAGAGGTCAAATGCCCGGAACGGCTTAGCTACTGTTGTTACATCACCACAATATCAAGGTCGAAGGTCACGGGAAATCCTTAATCTACCAGGCGAAACCATAAACTTCAATCTGGTCGCATATTTTGTATGGTAAAGAAGGCGAGAGAATTATGCCCGTTTCTTGTACTGTATACTTGCTGTGTTTGAAGATGTTAGATCTTCCTCACAAGGAGCTGTAGTACTTTGATATAAAGTGTGAACTATCCCTGGATGTATGATATTAAAGAAAACAGACATCGAGGTCCGAGGTACCCTGTAAAATACTTCAAATAGTACAACTGAAGTGCTTCTTTTAAAAGCTACAGACTTCTTCCTTTCTGATAACAATTTAATATTGGATAAAAGACAACTAGGAATCCATCAATTTTGCATACTTCCGAGTAATTTACACTTCCATGTGATGGCTCTATTTTGTTTTAATATGTCTGCATTCGCAAAGAGTTATTAGTTGTTAGGTGTTGTCAATATGTGGAAATACTATAGCAAAGGAAAATCTTGATATTTTGCGAAAGAAGATCTTGTTGTTAAGCAATTCCTATCCGCGCTTCTCCCTGGAATGTCAAGGATATAACAGTCACTTTGTCATAAGAGCAATGATGTTGCTGGATGTTCTTGCCCGGAGACAGGCTTATGGCGCAAGAACCTCTGAGAGAGATAAACCGATGGTGTTTTGTTATTGCCTTTTTGTTGGATAATTAATGCTAACATCTAAAGGACGGGACCTAAAGACAGCTTTTAGTGAATTCCAAGTCATTACTTTCAATTATACCTACCTGACGAAAAACTCAGGAATATCCAGACAAGAACACAGCGAACATTCTTGAAGCTGGTATTCTGTAAGATAAATAGTCTGCAGAAATAATGACCGAAAGCCTTGGTTTCTCGTCAGTGACTAGTTTAAGAAATAAACTATCAGCTCATTAGAAAATGGAGAATGAAGACCTTAAGATATGCTGCTAGTACATCTAATCATAATGTGCTGATTCTGAACCGCCCCAATTTTTTTTGATAGGATTAGATATGGCAAATTAAGATAAATTTAATCCACTTGTTGCCTACTTTCATTTGTTTTGATATCTCAAGTTCGCAAATATTTCTGAATATTCCTCGGCAAAAACAACGTTTTAAAAAATATATAAAAGGGAAAAGGATCAGTGATGTACTACAAATAAAATTACTATTTCTCTTTCTGAAAATATGCGTACATATACTGATAAGATACAAACACCTTTAGCTCGAACACGAGAAAAAAGGATGAAACTTTCTATACAAGGTAACTGAAGGTTGCTCAGATAGACATTTTCTTGCGAAATGAAGCAGGAACGGTAAACTCATAGAATTTGGGTCAGTTTTAAAGAAATGTGTGAATAAGACAATGGGCGAAAACAGAAAGGAAAATATGTGTACTAACATTTTGGTGGTAGGCCTGCAAGGTGTAAATATTTTTATAAACATGATGCCAGTGTCAAGGGCTGCTTGCTCAATAAGTTAATTTAACATAAATGATAGTGCAATAAAATATTTTGTTATCCCATTACTAATTAGTCATGAGATGTCATACAGTGTTAGCCCTAGAAGAGCTCTGATTCCAGAGATCACGCAAAAAAAAACTTTTTATGAAGACATACTTTTCTTAAACAATTTGTACTAAAAAGTAAAAAATAGTTTTGTTTATGCATGACTAATAAGAGAAGCATGGGGTACGATCTAATATACAGTCACTTTATAAATCCTTCAATTGGCGCATCCCATGCTTTTCTTTTAGTCATGCATAAACAAAATTATTTTTTACATTTTAGTACAAATTGTTTAAGAAAAGTATGTCTTTAAAAAAATATTATTATTTTCGAATTATTTCAGTGTTGGGATACTTTTTCTCAAGCTGTTTCGTGAACCAAATCCTAAAGGGTTCTGCAACCAGTCAAACGACACTTCGTTGCAGGCTAGTATTTATTTTAGGATAAAGAAGTTCATATTAAAAAAAATATTAAAATATGCTTTTAAAATATACAAATATATGAAAGTAACAATATAATACTGTATTGTCATTCGACTTACGTCGCTGTGCAATTTTTCATTATTGCATGACGTCGGGAAATGAGTCAAATTAACGTTGTAATATTTGAGGACACCACGGACCGTTGTGAACTAAAGAAAACCATGTAGAATAATAATAAAAACAAATTGAATGAATAGTGTTGATCCACAGTAGCACACAAACGTGTTTTCAACGTTGATTTTTGGTTTATTTCGTTGATTAACCGTTATCGGTTGAAAAAAGTACGTTTAAATTTAAACCATATTTTATCATTGGCAAGACATTATTTTGTGTTATCTTTGCATGTCGAAACCACGTTGAATTTCAATCTATATTCCATCGAAAATTTGATTTCGTTGATAGGACGTTAATGTGACGTATTTTGAACTCTTATATTGTACTATATCATAGATTATGCTTCATATGTGTTAACTTCATAAAAATTGTAATTAAGAGAGAATAGAATGATATTAACTACGTTTATCGTGTTCTCATTCGCATGTTGAAAACAAATTGAATTTTAAACTCTATCTCAACGAACATTTTATTTCGTCCATACGGCGTTAATGTGACGTGTTTTTAACTTTCCTTTTCAACTATGACATAGATTTTGCTTTATATGCGTCTTTATAAGGCGGAATGGAATGTGAAGGAATAAGTTCGCACACATACATCTTACATTAACTACATCACAGTTACACATAAAATTATACATACATATTATACTTAACACCAACTATACTTTCGATCCATTATACATACTTTTCCTATTCCTTTTCCCCTTTTTGTAGCGTTATTAGCCCATTTTGCTCCATCAAATTCCCATCTATCCTTCCTGCATGGCCCCTTTACCCGATTTTGACCTACATTAGAAAACATTTGTTTCCGATTAAGACCTACATGAGAAAACATTTCTAACCTGATTATACCAACATTACGAAACAGTTTATTACAAATTGGAACTTGCCGAAATGGTCTAATGGTATCCATGGCAATGACGCGTTGATTCGCAACGTTGAGACTAAGTGAAAGTAGTGAAAGTAGTGAAAGTAGTGG